>JAXRVH010000001.1:429655-556347 GCA_034640345.1 Drechslera avenae
TAGTTCAAAGGTTTGGTGGTGTACAGTAAGCACCCGGGTATTTGTGAGAAAAATACCACTTGACAGAGTTCCCCGGTCATCCTATTCAAAGGGGTTTCAATCAAACGGGCTTGATTAGTAGCTTGTTTAATTTGAGGGTCGCTCCTTTTCTTCTGTCGATTGTGCGCATTTAATGGTTTAATCCCTTGCTCTTGCGCGTGCTCTCTTCTCCGGTTCTTGTGATTTTACGAGATTCCATTGTAAGCTGACCCATGAGTAGGAGGAATCAGAAATATTGAGCACAGTAAAACATCACTTGCAGTGCACTGCCATGCTGTACACAATTTCACACCCAGTGCAGAAAAGAACATGTTTATTGTTCTATTCATATCAAAGTAGACAGACTAGTTATCGTACTTGGGTCGCACAGCCTGCGAGTAGAGGGGTTGCACCGCCACCCCATCTGTGCCGCAGGCACACGAACATTCCTGCGCCCCGTGCTAGTATCGTCATTCGTAATGTCGTTAAACCTTTCTTCACTTCTTCGAGGCATATACTTCTTTGTCCTATACCTCCTATGAGGTCGGCTTGATTAGATAAAGTCCCCGTCCCCAAATCCACCAAATGGATTTGGTGGCCGTCCACCTGCTCCACCAAAGCCTCCAGGTCCACCAAAACCGCCGCTGCCAGGGAACATAGGACCTCTTCCTCTGTCCTCTCTTCTTGGGTCTCCAGGCCCTACGACGTCATATCGTGCGCCTGGGGGAGCCATAGGGTCGTATCCACCATGTCCACCCTGACCTCGGAACAGCGGGTCATCGAATGTGGGATGCATACCGCCGCCACCGAAACCACCTGGCCGTGGTAGTCCTCCTGCTAGGTGTGGACGTAGAGGATCATTTGGTCCAAGGCCTTGAGGGTATAGGTCGTCCTGGCCAATGTTGACAGGGTAGCGACCCTCTTGGAGGCGGCCCGGTCGTTGATTTATGCCTAGCTCGTCGTCGAAACCGGGGATGGGCTCGGGTAAGTGTCGGCCTGACTGTGGTCGCGCAGAAAGAGGGTCGTTGAACGGGTGGGGTCGCGCAGGGTCTGGCTCGGTGGGTGGTTGCCGCGGACTGGAAGTTTCGCCACGTTGTGGCTCTTGCCGACCTGCTGCTGGCGTGCGCTGGTCGGCTGTGGTGCTCTCCTCGTATCCAGACTTGTTCAGACCCGGTGCTAGCTTCTGAATGACAGAGATCTTAAGCAGCGAACCAAGGTCGTTCAGTCGGCCTGCTGAGATAAAGAGGTCTTGCAACTTCTGCGATACGTCTTCTGTTGGTGTCCCTTCTGAAACGCTGAATGGTAGTTGTGAATCTGAAATGTAGTCTTTGGTGGTAACTTCAAAGTGTGTAGTCTTGTCGTCGCCCAGTGCGAGAGCGTATACAACGGCTTTGCCACCCAATCGGTTGACCTTGACAAGGTACTCCATGGCGGATTGTGCATGCGCATATCGGAAGGCGTAGGAGGAGGAGGCATTCCATTGCTTGGGCAATGCTTGGGGGTTTTCGGCATCTGCGTATGCTTCTATGAGCGACCGAGTTACAACAGGTGATGTCGTGGGTGAATATGAGTGCCTACCTGTTCGCTCATCTTCTCCTAGACCTACGAGGCGGAAGCCTACGGCAAGCATGCCCGCATGCACGGCTAGTGCGACGGCTTCGGTGCCATTCTTGAGTTGTGACGCATCGCCCTTTGGAAGCGACGTAGCCATAAAGAGCGCGAGCGAACCCGCGCTCAGTGGATTGCCTGCGGTGTTTTCGTGTACCATCTCGGCGTATTTCGAATGGGATGTTTCTGTCGGGTAGTTTCGTGGTTTACTACCAATGGTTCAGAGAATGTGAGAAGTGCAAGCGTGAAGGAGTAAAAGGGAAAGATTTATAGTGAGAGTGTTGATGTCGAGTCTGATTCAGGGCACCGACATTTCTCGAACCATAAGGCAGAAACGGACGACCAATGACGCACAGGCGGGGTCCGGGGCGCGCTAGCAATGCATATGCGGGACCGCCATCTTTGATCTGCACGCCCACGATATCTGTTCATGCACGATTAAGCTTCGAAGGCTGGTTAGCTCTCTTCTGTGCTACTCCATGACATCACGACTGAATCAAGGGCGTTTGGCAGAAGCAGGTTAAATTACTGAGCGAACAGGTTGCTCAATGTGCGCCAACACGTATTTGTGAACAACGGTACTACGAAGGGGACACCTGCCAACCCGTGGGGAATAATATGGGACAAAGTAACGCCAGGTGCAATGCAATAACAGGTCGTGGAGATATTCAAAGAAACATGAACGGAGGAATGACCTGGGACTACTACTCGGGGAGGTCTTGCGAGGCGCTTGCTGCAAGTTCGTTTGGTTCAAGGAGCCTGCAAAAGTTGTTAGGTATAGGGGAGCAACGATGAGCGAAAACAGGCGGCTTACGAATATTGCTTGTATAGAGTACCCTCGCCTCCCTTCTCGAGATCGACGTTGAAGACGTAGTAGTTGCCTTCGCTTGTGACTACCATGATCTGGGGGCCGTTGTTATTTAGTGCAACCACGTTCCTTGGAGGCCCCGATGAGGATGTTGTTGGCGAACGCGGTATTTTGACCCAAGCAAAGTCGCGCGAAGGCTCCCAGATCTCTGCTACTGCACTGGGTAGGTATCCGCCGACAGTCGCAGCAAACGACTTTCCAACCGTTTGTGATGTGCGTCGGATCAAGCTTCCGAAGGTGGGATTTATGGCTTTGCGTTCTGGAGATGATACATCTGCGCTGCTCGCACCAAACTCGTCGGCAGTGTCTTCGCTCGCTCGGCTACTGCTGCGCTGATGGGAGGCGCCTATCGGTTTCGTGGGTCCAGAAGATACACTATTGCTTCTGCTGTTCGGAGCACCCAAGCGAAAGATGTGAACAGTCTCGGTTGCCGAGGATACACTGAGCAGGGTCGACGTCGAATTGAATGACATGCTGTAAATTCGAGCCGGTATTGAGCCCCTCCTGAACTGGTACAGTTTCTGCGCATCCGGTATCGAGAAGACACGGATTATGGTACCCTTCTCAGATGCCGTAGCGAGCAAAGTACCGTCGTTGTTCAGTGCAATGCACGAAAGCGGCGAGTTGTGCGCTTCGATGACATTGACTGCCTCCATCTTGCTTGCGTCGTATATCAGAACCTCCCCGCTGGTTGGGGCAATATGATCGGCCTTGGGTGGCGCATGCGAAGGCGGTTGGAAGGTAGCGGGTGCGGCTTTGGTAGGGAGCGGGTATACGAGGTAGTTGTTGTCTGATGACGCCGACAGGGCGCATATTGCTATCATGGAACTCAGTATCTGTACACGTCTTGGTCTGGCTGGCTTACCGTTCGGGTTTGGGGAGGTCTTCTCAGTCTTCAGCATCTGCATGTTGCTTATATCGTAGATGTAGAGCTCCGACTCAAGTACCACTACGAGCCGTTTTCTGTTCATCCGCATGGCTAGAATGGCTGTGCGAAACGTCATCTCGCATATAGTCGAGTGCCTCTTCATAAAATTAGTAAATGGCTAGTCAAAGGTACGCGTTGTGCGACGGACCTTTGTATTTTGTATCCGTAGCACGCGAGGTGACAGTGTGAGGGCGACGAGCGATGTCGAAAAGAGCATCTCGAGACTGGAGACATCTCCTTCGCGAGACTCGGACTGCTTGTTAAACGGGTCGGTGGTATATATGCGATAGCCACTCGTGGTACCTAGGAACCAGGCTCAGCGTAACCCCCAAGCTGCATCCAGCGTTACCACATACCGACGCCCAGATGGCTGTGATCCTGGTTGAACGTTACGAAGTTCATGGCTGCGGCCGGTCTTCGACTCGGGCCCGTGTCGGATGCCCGGAGAGCTGTAGCTGTCGGTGATAGCTAGGTAGGCAGCTGTATGTAGGAGCGGTCAGCTTGGTAGGCGACGTGGAGAGCCGATCTTCTGTCTGACACAATCGCGACGCAGTGGCTAGTTTGTATCAAGTGTCCAGAGAAGTGAACGAAGAAAGCCGTTGAAAACGTTTGTACCTAGCTGCTGGCTGACGATGTTGAACCGATGTTCACGCGTGCATGCAGGGATCCTGGACGAGAGCTTAGCCCCGCGCAGTGGCTGTGCGCTAGAAAACATTACCTACTCGTTGTAGTAGCCCATCCATACCTCAAAAAAGTCACGCCAGCAACGTGGCCATGGCCAGCAATATGCGGCCCAAGAAGCGCGCCCCGAAGCGCAAAGGCAACCAGAAATCATTGCGAGAGAGACGAGACGACGACATCATGAACGTGAGCGTTCCCAGCCTCACCCAGTCAACGATGCCTCTTGCAGAGTCACCCGACTAACTTGAACGTCAGACAAATGACAGCAGCATTGTGTCCAAAAGAAGTGTCTCAAAACTGTACCTCGCAAAGGAGCCAGACTTCTACGAGCCATTCGTACCGAAGTTTGTTCGGCGCAGTACGCAGATTCACCAACTTGTACTGAAGCATTGACTGACTTGGCATATCATCCCCCAGATCCTCTAATCAACCGTGGGTATTGGCTACGCATGCACGCAATTGAACAGGTTGTCCGTAGATTTCTGGAAGAAGACAATGGCAGGCCAAAGGTTGTTGTGAATTTGGGATGTGGATAGTGAGTAAGACATCGGCAGTTGACTCTTGTTCGGACAAAAGACACTAAATTTGAGAAGCGACCCCTTGCCTTTTCAATTTTGGCATCGATATGCTTCTCTTACAGAGTCAGCCACATTCGTGGACGTCGACTACCCGCAACTGATGGAGCGGAAACGAGATCGTATGCTCAGTAATGGCCTTCTTCGAGACACTCTGCTCAAGACCAAGCTCCGTCCGTCCGAGCAGCCCGTATACCTTCGTAGTGATGGCTACATGGCCCTGGGATGTGATCTGAAGGACCTTGCAACGCTTGAGCGTATTTTACGGGCCGAGTTTGACGTTCCGGCGACCTCAGTCCTATTCGTCGCCGAGGTCTCTGTAACGTATATGCCGCTAAAAGACTCTGATGCACTCATACGGTGGGCTAGTACCCTGGAAGACGGTATGTTGGCTCTACGTCTTGATTGGCAGGGTTATACTGATCGTTACAGCTCGTTTCTGTATACTGGGTATGCAGCCTGTCTACGTACAGCATTTCACACACTGACCTCACCACTATGTAGAGCAATATCTTCCACAGGGCCCGGAACATCCCTTTGCCAAGACCATGCTGTCGCACTTTGACAAACTACAGGCATCAATCAAGGCGGTCAAGTTACACTCCTCCCTGTCTCAGCAAGCCTCTCGTTTCCGCAATGCGGGTTGGCCAACGCTAATCATGGCCCGTAATCTGTGGGACCTTTGGTCGGATGATTCATTTACCCCTCCCACTCTCAGATGCGAGCTAGATGCCTTTGAGCCGTTTGATGAGTGGGAAGAATTCGCGCTTTTTGGTGGCCATTACTTCTTACTTGTTGCATCGAATGCGGACCAAGGGAGATCTACCGAGACATTGCATGACGAGACAGCCACCAACGAGTGCAGCAAGGCTATCGATGCGGAGAGTATCACCCTACAATCCTGGAAGCAATCAACCGGTGAAGCCTTGACAGCGCGACGTTTCACAGCTGCATTCGCTCTTGACAGGGACTCGGTGGCTGTCCATGGAGGACAAGGGACACAGGCCCGTCTCGCTGATATGGATGTGCTAAAGCGGGAAGATGATAACGAGGATTACGCGACCCAACCTTCCATCCAGCTGCCTACTGCACGCGTGTGCCATACTATCACATCAATGTACAATGGTGAAGCACTGTTGGTCGGAGGACGCGGATCGCCAACGCAGGCTTGTGCAGATTCATGCTGGCTGTTCAAGGACAGAACTTGGACTAAAATGGACGACCTTGTGCCAGCTCGCTACCGGCATTGCGCTGTCGCTGTCAAATTAGGGTGTGGGGATATACAAGACCACGGTGTCCTTGTCTTTGGTGGCAAAGTCAGTGACGGCACAGTACTCAATGCCGACGATCACTGTGCCTTGTGGACCGCCAACAACGGATGGCACAGCATTCCCGTAGACGGACCGCGTCCCTCTGCACGCTTCGGTGCCGCAATGTCTACGATCGACTCAGCGCAAAATTGCGGCTTGCTGACAGGAGGCGGGACTCAAAGCGGCGTGGTTGTGGAAGACGCGGTGTGGGAGTGGTCCATTTCCGCCACACCAACACCACGACTAAAATTTAAAGACCGCACCAGTGACATCCGCAGTAACATGAAAAACTCTGCATACGCGCGTATAGGTTCCAACCTGGTTCCCTGGGGCAAGTCGTTGATGATGATTGGAGGTGTTTCAAAGAAACATATCCACAGTCTATCAGACGACTTCTTACTCTTGACGTGCAGTGACACGACTATCGAGGTAGAACACCCCAGTATGCAGGTGTTTCCACCAACAGCATGGCCTCTGCTGGTGGGTGTAGGGGCCGTTTCAACTTCTGCAGGCGAGATTGTGCTTGCAGGAGGTGGAGCGGTATGCTTCTCAATGGGGAGTTACTGGAACGAGAATCCGCTCATCCTCACTCCTGGCCATACGCAAGGGGCGAAGCCATGGCGTTGTGTTGCATCGAGTCATAGCAGCGGCACAGCAGGCACAACAGGCACAGCACAAGCTAGCACCACTGAAGCGGCGCCTCAAACTCTGCGAAAGGAAGCTTGTGCGAAGAAGAAGCCTGGCGTCTCTGCACGTATTGCCGAGATTGCAAGGGTACATGTCAAGTCGTCAGATGACTTTGCGAGTCTAGTTGCGGCTTCCAAACCCGCCATCATCGAGGGCCTCGACATTGGTCCGTGCACAGACCTGTGGACTCTGGACTACCTGAAGGAGAAACTTGGCCCCCAAAGGGAACTCGTGATCCACGAGTGCTCATCAGATCGTATGACGTTCAAGGACAAGAACTTTGCCTATGTCAAGAAATCTATAGCAGACTTCTTGGATGGAATCGCACAAGGATCGCATGCATACCTCCGCTCTGTGTCATCGAGCCAACCAAACAAGCTACCCACAAAGCTTGAAGATGACTTCCCGAGCATTTCCAGCGACTTCAGATTACCAGATGTGTGCAGTGTAGTGAAAGAGAACTACCATTCATCTCCCCTCCGCATCTCTGGCCCCGTATCCCTCTGGCTCCACTACGACGTCCTCTCCAACATTCTCTGCCAGATCCGCGGCAACAAAACCCTCTACCTCTATCCTCCATCAGATGTCTCCTATCTTGACTTTCCACCCGGTGGCTCATCTTCAAATACTGACGTGCTAACCTCCAAGCATTCTAAGCTTCGGAATACACATCCTCATGTTGCTTCCCTTAAGCCCGGCGATATTCTCTTCATACCGCCCATGTGGAGTCATACCGCCACACCAGAGGATGGGGTGAGTGTGGCAGTCAATGTCTTCTGGAGGGGCTTGGACAAGGGATATGCGGCTGGCAAGGATGTCTACGGAAACAGGGACTTGCAAGCGTATGAGAATGGGAGGAGGGATGTTGAGAAGATTGTAAGAGCATTCAAGGATTTACCTGTTGATGTTTCACAGTTTTATTTGGAGAGATTGGCAGGCGAGATTTTGGAGAGCGTTGCGAAGATTGGGGAGAAGAAGAATGGAGAGGAGGTGGAGAAGGATTGATGGTCGATGTAGATGCTGAGGATCTCGCTGGCATTTGTAACATCAACGATGCGTATCCCTACTATCTAGATTCGAATATCAACCTTATGCATCCATATCTTGTACTAGTTTCTTTTAGGTAAACTGGCCTCAAGTATTTCTTTCACGTGCATTCATGCTTACCTTAGTCACCTTGCACACTGGTCTTCCTCTTATTCCCCTTGCCATACCTCCCCCCACCGCCGCCCATCCAACTCCACCGGCCCATCCCATTTCCCGAGTCTCGGAGCGCCTGTTCCCGGTTCCGGGAGACAAATCCACTCTCTGATACACCCAGGAACCTCTTGTCTACTATGACTAACACAGAGCAAGGCCTGATGATCCTGCAGGCCCTTTACAATAATCTCCCCATCTCTCTTCACCGGTCTCAGGCCATTCTCTGAAGCTTCCAGAGCCATGGACTGGCCCTTGCTAAGGAACAAAAGACACTTGTCTCGCACCAAGTCATCCATTCCGCTGAATGCTTCGTCGAGAATAACGATATCAGGGTTGCGGATCGTGGCGCGGAGAAAGAGAAGGACGCGTTGGGCCGAGAAGGACAGTTCACCAAAGAGCGTGTCATTCGCCCATTCAATATCCTCTGTACCTTGCTTATCGCCAGCCTGGAGGCCAGTGGTAGGTCTCAGCTCTTTAGTAAACCATCTCAAGCAAGCTTCTACACGCCTCGTAGCCTCGTCATCGAGCCTTGGTTTTGTAATTGGCGTATCGCTCCACGCGCTCTCGAGCGCCGTTCTTATCCTCAGGTGTTTGGGAAAAAGAGCATGTACCTCTGGACTTGCATGGCCCATGCGCGACTGGATCTCAAAGATTGTGATGCCTGGCACGCCTGGCTCTGGGAGGCGCGAACGTTGGAAGAGTTTTACGGGCGCAGAGTAGGTTTGCGGGTGGTCGGAAGTTACGAGACTGAGGAGCGTTGTCTTGCCTGAGCCATTGGCGCCAAAGATACCCCAGCGTTGGCCGCGGTGGACGTTCCAGTGGAGACCGATTTGAGCTGTGCCCGTGTGCTGGTTGGTTTGTTGCCAGTCGCCTAGGACGGAGTTTCCGCCGTAAGAGATACGTACGCCTTGCATTTCGACTATGGGCTCGCCGATAGGGGTGTCGGATTTGTCGATTCTCTCGTAACCATCTCGACTTAGTGTGGGAAAATCCTGTGATTCTTGGGTCGAGTATTGCGGCACCTGCACAGATATTGATGCTCTTCCACTGCCCGTTTCCTCTTTTTCAAGCTGTTCATTTCTCTCTTTCAGATGTGTCAAAACTTCGTCTTTCGGACCCAACTTCTCCACTTTCCCACCCTGCCCCGCATATACAACATGCGTGACCCACTCCGGAATGTCGTCCTGCGGTCTCAGCGAAAGTACAATGCGAGGCGCGTTAGCTTCCGCAAGACGATGCAGTACTCTTGAAATATGTCTCGTGACGATCGGATCCAGGCCAACTACCCAAAATCAGCACCTTCACCTCTCCCACGGACATTAAACCAAAACTTACTGAACGGCGCATCCAAACACAACATCTCAGGCCCACTCAGCAACGCCTTTGCAATCCTTGCCCTCCTACTCTGCCCATTACTCAACATACTGACTGGCTTCTCGATGAACCTCTCTAGCTCCAAATCCCGCATCACCCTCTTCATTTCCTCCTCTCCCACGCTCTTAGCCTTGAGTTCCTCTTCGCCAGGGTTCATTGTCACGATACCTGTTAGATATCGGTGCACTGTGAAATCTGTATCCTCCTTCAACGACTCGTACCGCGCTGAGAGATAGGCACCGCCAAAGGCTTTACGCTCCACATCAAACCCCACATACTCGATTGCGCGCTCTGGAAATCGGAGCCGTGGTTTTTGGTCCGCGATGGCGGGAGTGAGGAGGTAAGGAAACGAGCGCGCTGTCGGTGGGAAACATAGCAACTGTCCACGCAGAACCTGGAGAAACGCAGTTCGGATATCTGACGACGGACTCAGGACCGCCCAGTGCTGATTTGGCGATGAGAAAGAAGGCAGTGAAATCGTCAAGTTAGGAAACAAGGCCAGATTTGCAGAAGCATTCTGTCCAGCTTTGGATGAAGGATGTTGCCGGTAAAAAGTGCCGTTGGTGATGCTCACAATGGGCGGCGAGGAACACAGCCTAGATGAACCATGTAGTCTTGTGCATCTTGTAACTGCAAAGAACAGAGCTGATGTTCTCCGCATGGCTGGCAAAAAGATCAGTGTATTGCTATGCTCATCTTGGAAAATTGTACAAATCCGCTGTTGACGTTGGAGGCCGATATGTCAGAGCCGGAAACGCGTCCGGCTCCGCGAAGAGCATGACGTCGCGGCAACATCGTCTGCCGAGGTAGGTAGGTAGGTATGTACGCGAATAGCCCGCCGCCTCACGCGCGAGTTGGAGTTGACACTTTGTAAAAAAAAAAGATACATGCCTACCAGGCAATCATACGAGCAATAATCGCCATGTTTCCCAGCCTACAACCCTCAAGGCCAAGGGTATATACCCCATAACCTAGCATTCAAAACCGCTCCTAAACTTACCTGACAGCCTCCACAATACTCCTCACACCACCCACCTACCCCACAGCAACCACAACAACAGCGACGCGCCTTCCACTCCCCTTCCAATGTCTCCCCACAATCGCAGACATCAACAACCCTCCCTCTGAACCCTGCGCGACCCCGGTCGCAAATCGAAGCCATGCCGCCATTCGGTCCCACACATACACCCGCTACCTTCTTCACACCAGTTTACGACAGCGCGATACGACATCCAGTTTTCTTCACGCAAAACCTGAAGAAGCCGCCGTTTCCGATACCGCAAGTTGCTGCTCAGAGTGCGAATCCGGTGGCGAGCGGGTATGTTGCTGAGCAAAGAAGGAGCGGACAGGTAGCGGGCAAGACAAAGTTGTAAGAGTCGGTTCGGCAGGGTTTGGATATATGCATAGGAGGCGTTTTTTTGGTTTTTCTTGGCCGAGCTATGTGTTAAATTTAAATGAGGAAGGCATTATGAGATGGTGTTATTTTGGCTAATTGTTTTTATCGAGGCAGGATCTCTTCTATCATGTAACAGCGCTATTCTGATATACGCTACACACAACGTAGCGGGTATCTCTAGTAACCAATGGTTCACCCGTGTTCATTGAGCTTCAATCTTTACTTCGTCAGCCAGTCGACTCGTCTCTTGTCACACCCGATACACCGACAACCAATTCCAGCTCTACAAGCTCTGCCTGCCTACAAGTTGGCTAGGTAGTAGTGCAGTCGTGATGACACAACCCAGCGTCACGCCTCCAGCCAGATACAACACACTGTTAATATCTCTCCCTGCGCCTCCGCCGGCATACAAATGTTGCGCGATAAGCGGGCTCACGATGCCAAAAAGCCTACCCCAGAAACTCGCAATACCACACGCTGTGCCTCTGATCGGCGCTGGGAAGGCTTCAGGCGTCCATCCGTACAAGACCGAGTTAAACATGGACTGGAAGAAGTACTCCATGACGTTAAATCCAATGTTTGACGCCGCGGAGTTGACGCTGCTAAACAGAAAGATAGAGATGCCCATCAATGCTGAAGAAACAACCATAGTCCACTTGCGGCCTACTCGCGATGCACGGTAAGATAGAGTTCCGAGAACGACACCAAAGACACCAGGGAGATAGATGAAAATATAGGAACGGTACGTATAACGAAGGGACAAGTCTAGAGCGCCGTTCTTCACAGCTAGGATCTGTGGAAGGTAAGTACCTAAACGTCTGTCAGTATTATGACCTCTGTTCAGATTGAACAAAACCTACCGGCAACAGTAAATCCCCAATAGTCACATATGTAGGTCAACCAGACCAGAAGCGTGAGTCTCGCCATCTGGAAATTCGAGAATAGGAGCTTGAAACGATCGCCTTCCAGCTTGAATTTCTCCCCCCACGTAGACTCCAGCTGTTTGGCACCGCCTCCAAGCGTGGGCCCAGTGCTCCGACTGGATTCAAATTCGCGCTCCAGAGATTCGAGATCCTCTAGTCTCAAGCTGCATGTAGTTTTGTTGTAATGAGCTACGGTGTGTAGCACTTTGATGGCGTCGGCATCCTTGCCTCGATAGATAAGGAACTTGGGCGACTCTTGGAAGTCGAAGAAAACTGAACGGAGGAGAAATACGATGATAGTGATTCCACCTAGAGTGAACAACAGGTACCGCCATCCCATGTTGTTCTCTCTTGAGCAACATGCATCTCCTTCGGCCACCATTCCGCATGCAGGCAGAGCTCGATCGCCCTGTGAGAAGTTTGGACTGCAGGACCAGTTAGGTATGAAACCGTAAGCCAGAACTGAGCAGATGACCACCCCAATTGGTTGGAAGATGGATAACAAAGGCAGTAGGTACCGCTTGCTCTGCGGTGTTGCTTCCAGGGTAATGGTTGTGTCAATTGGGATGTTCCCCCCAACGCCGAACCCAGTAAAAGCCGTGAGAATAAGTATGCCGTTGTAGCTGCTTGGGGCGCCGATGCAGGTTCCGAAAATGCAAGCAAAGAAAACTGTCAAGTTGAAAGAGAACTTCCGCCCAATCACATCCACTAGGACTCCCCAGACGAACGCACCGGCCGTGAGTCCGATTGAAAAGGCCGTCGAGAGTTGGCCTGTCTGATCAGCACCAAAACCAAGTTCTTGCTGCATTGGGGATAAGACAAGTCCAAACTAGGAGGGATGAACAATGTCAGCAACGTTTCACACGCATTGCACATGTGGAATGTACTCACTGCTTGTGCCCACATCAAGTCGATCATGTAACCCGCGCCACATAACACCCAGATTGACCACTGATATCGACCCATGCCCATGAGGTCGATCTCACGGTTGACAAGCAGGCATTTCCTCTCGTATAAGGAAATGTCTCCATCTCCCACCTCTTCCACCGAGGAATATGAACGCTCAGAGTCATAAGATTGGTCATGCCCGATAAGCTTCTCTTTGTCTGCCACTGACTGTGTTTCCTCTCTTGAAGCCGGTCTCTGGAAAGGGTCTGCGTTATCCAGAGTCGAATAATTCCGTGAGGAGGATGGAACAATGTCGCTAGCGTTTAATAGCGCCTCATGCTCACCCGTTGCACTATTTCTTTGCGACATGATTGATTTGCGTCTTCGTAGTTTTCGAAATTAGACGCTGGACATGTCCCTCTTTAATTCAATTCCTCCCCCCCTCTCACATGTGTACCATAGGTTGCCACACGGGGCGACACTACACTCCGCGGACGGAAGGACTAGGGTACGTTGGGCGAAAGCTAAGCGACGCCTGATAAGCCGCCTCGATTGCCAGGATATCGAGTAGCTTTGGTGTCATAACCGTTGAAGGATGCAGCCAGGGCGTGTCTGCAGGTGTTGAGTACCAGACGCTAATGCCTGATGGCGTAGAATTGGTAGGTCATGCTGCTCAACGCTTGTTTTTTTGCCAGCGATATGAGACAGCAACGGCTTCGGCTATGCAGTAACATAGTGTAAAATCCCTAGGGATCGCCGTATTCCTTGGTATACAACGACGGGTACGATTGCAGTGAAGTCTTTCAAATGAAGAGTCCTGTTGGAGGGACTAGGAAGTTTCACAGTGCTATGAAAATGTGTCCTCGGATAGCTAAAGCCGCTGGGAACATCCTCCAATTCGACTCGTACAATCGCTCACACCTAGCCTATCCCATAAACTCTTGTTGTATGGCGGCCTGTTGTTGTTGTTGCGGAGAAAACGGTATCTCTAGCGTAACCAGATAGAAGTCGATGCTAGCGGCTAATATCTGGATGGGGTTTTGAAAGCGGGCATGCATATTTTGAAATCACGATCCGGCACATGATGCGATAGGGCTCGAATAGAGGGTGCTGCGGTAGAAGGCTGTGTGGGGGGCTTAGGTCTCAGCCGGACGACTGCTAGATTGAGTGGGGATGTGCAGATTTTCCTACCGATCAGGAGGGGTACAATATGCAAACCATCTCGATCTGAAATTTGATCACAGGTTCAAGGACACGAAGGATTGAAAGTAAAACCGAGAGGATGAGTTGCTTGAAGTGTAGGGACGTTGTGCATGGAAGGTGCAAGTGTCGCCGTAGATGCAGCTTTCCACAGAACGGGACTAGCTCCACTTTGGGTACGCTCGCCAAGAGCGGACCGGGAAAGTCTGTGCGCCGCGACTGGAACTTTTTTTCCAAGACATAGGCAAAGAACAAAAGTGCAAAGACTGCGCTGAATTTCACATTTTGCACAATGGCTCCTCGTAGAAAACGCCAGCGCCTCTCCCTAGACGGCGCAGAAGCTGTCACCGCCACTGCCGACGCTGAACCGCCATCGAATGTTCCAAAAGCGGCACCCAAAGAAGTCGCGCGCAGACAACTCTTCGTTCGCGGACTTGCGCCCAACGTCACCAGCGAAGACCTGACCGAGTACTTCTCAGAGTCATACCCGATCAAAAATGCCCTCGTTGTCTTGGACAAGGAAACCAGGGAATCGAAAAGCTACGGCTTCGTCACATTCGCCGATGTAGAGGATGCGCAGAGAGCAAAGGAGGAGCTGAACAACACCGAGATCAAGGGCAAGAAGATCAAGGTCGATTTTGCCGAGGCAAGACAACGTGAGGGTGAGGAGAAGCGACCCAGGGCTGGTGATCGGGCTAAGGCAGAGCGCGAGCAACAGATTAAGGAAGCGCAAACACCGAAACTCATTATACGAAATCTACCATGGTCAATTAAAACGCCCGAAGATTTGCAGAAGCTATTCAGGAGCTATGGAAAAGTCAACTTTGTCAATCTGCCCAAGAAGCCCAACGGTGAATTGCGGGGGTTCGGCTTCGTCTCGCTGCGAGGAAAGAAGAACGCGGAGCGGGCAATACAAGAGCTGAATGGCAAGGAAATTAGCGAGAGGCCCATTGCTGTGGACTGGGCTGTGGATCGTGACACATGGCAGAGTCTGCAGAAGACTGAGCAGGAGGGAGACGACGAAGCTAAAGCAGGAGCTGAGGACGAGGACGAAGACATGGATGATGCTGAAAGCTCCGTGGCCAGTTCTGACAATGACTCTGAGGCCGGCGAAAGCGACGAGGATAACGACGACTCGGACGATGATGAAGACGACAGTAATACCGACTACGAGGACATATCCGAGGATGATGATGACGGTAGCCTTGAGCTAGAGGATAACCGACCGAAGCGTGAGGAATACACCCTCTTTGTACGCAACGTACCCTTCACAGTAGACGACGAGCGTCTCAAAGAGCACTTTCAGCAATTTGGAGGTATCCGTTTTGCGCGCGTCGTCGTAGACCGCGAAACCGAACGACCAAAGGGCACCGGCTTCGTCTCCTTCTTCGCCGAAGAGGATATGATCAATTGCCTCAAGGGTGTCCCGCGAGTCAAGCTACAAAAGAAGAACCTCGACAAGAAGGATGGCTCCACCATAACCGTTACACACTCTGTGCTCGAAGATGAAGACGCGGACCCAACAGGCAAGTATACCATTGATGGTCGTATTTTACAGATCAGTCGCGCAGTCGATAAGAATGAAGCGACCCGCCTCACTGCAGAGGGCGCTGCGTCACGTTTCAACCGCGACAAAGACAAGCGTCGTCTTTACCTACTTTCAGAAGGAACTATTAGTTCCAATTCGCCCTTATACCAGAAACTATCGCCCTCTGAGATCAAGATGCGTGAAGAGAGCGCAACCATGCGGCGCAAACAGATCCAAGAGAACCCTTCTCTGCACTTGTCTCTCACCCGTCTTTCCATCCGCAACATACCTCGCAGTATCACTTCCAAGGACCTCAAGCAGCTTGCTCGTAGCGCCGTCGTTGGTTTCGCTGCTGATGTGAAAGAAGGCAAACGCCAGAAACTGAACAAGGAAGAAGTTATCCGCGGCGGCCAAGAAATGCTCGTTGCCGAGAAGATGCGCAAGAAGAAGGGTAAGGGTATTGTCAAGCAAGCCAAAGTCGTCTACGAGACACCAGCGGGCAGTAAAGTCTCCGAGGACACGGGTGCAGGAAGGAGTAGAGGGTATGGATTCATCGAGTACTATACGCACCGCAACGCCCTCATGGGTCTGCGCTGGCTCAACGGCCACGCAGTAGACTACAAGATCAAAAACGACCCTTCGATCAAGAACAACAAGAAAAAGGCCCAGGAAGCCCTCGAAGACAAGCGAAAACGCCTCATTGTCGAGTTCGCGATTGAGAATGCAAACGTTGTGAACCGGCGCTCGGATCGCGAGGAAAAAGCTCGCGAGCCGCCAAAGCCGAAGGGAGAGGCTGACAACGACAGCGATGCCGAGCTGGGTGCGACAAAGGGTCGGAAGCGTAAGCGAGATTCGAGTACGGCAGCAAAAACGGGCAAAGGCAAGCCTGACGGGAAGGGCAAGCAGCAGGGTTCGGGTGCGGATACTGGCGCGGGTTCCGCTGCAGGTAAGACCAAAGATGGAAAGCTTGCTCAGAGAACTAGAATTATAGCGAAGAAGAGACAGGCGCGGAAGGCGAAGAGAGCTGGCAAGTAAAACAAGAAGCCGTCGAGTTAGACATGTTCCTTTCCTCCTTTCCCTCTGTCCTGCCAATGTGGAAATGTAGCATTAGCCGTGGCGTTGATACCAATAAACAAGAAAAGTGATTACTGTTTTCACCCCGCTTACTGTATCCTTTTCTCATTATTTCCTTTGAGATACAAGAGCACGTTCGTTGGAGAAAACCTTTCCAATGTGACGGAAAAATACGACATCTCTCTTTCTCCTTCTCCTCGGACCACCATCCCCACGCTCCATGCCCCACACACACACACACATGCATGCAAGACTCGAGCATCACTCGTCACGGCATTGGCCTGCTCACTCTGCCTACCCGCCACCCTTGTCCACCGTGCACGGCAAGCCCGTTATCGTGGGTGCTCGTTACAGACTGCTCAAGTTGACAACAATGTAGTGCGACGGACCCTTTTACGGTAGAGTGTACCACCACAGTTGTTGGCGGCTGCTTGGAGTACGTGGCCGGAAGTGAGATGTTACATCCGCAGCGGTTGAGGGTGGGGGTCAAACGGGGGTTGTATGCTGGTTGAAGGACAGCATGAGTGGTGGTGGTGGTGCGAGGACGTGGTGAGGTTTTTTTTTTAAAAAAAAAGCTGGGAGTCATACTCAAGACCTTGTTGGGTGTATGTGTTTTACTATTTAAATCTGTTTAGATCTGTTCCTTGTGCTCTTCCGTTGGGGGGGGGGGGGGGGGGGGGGGGGGCGCCGGGGGGGGGGGGGGGGCGCCGGGGGGGGGGGTTCCCAGCTGTTCGGTGTTCGGGTCCAAAGAGTTTTACCTTTAGAGATGGCTTTTTTTGCAGGGAATGTTTCCCTGAAAAAGTGACGAAACGACACGCCACTTGGACCCATACGTCGCAAGCAACCCCCTGTTGTGATCTTTCCCGAAAAGAAACCCATGCATACGCTCGTTCTCAAGCGGCTGGCCTCGGCCGTACCCGTACATGCAATTCCATGGTATTGGTCCCGGCCAGTAGCACACTGCCGGCTCGTGTATGCGGTAGATGTACCCGAGCTACTACACATGTTTGGTCAAGTCAGTCAACCCAATTAACGCCCCGATACGGACTCATTTTAAGCACGTGGAAAATGTGGATGCCGATCATGATCGATCATGTGTATCGGAGATATGTCATTGAGGTGTTACGAGTGGTGGTGAGATGAGTTGGCTTTTGTGTATACCGCAGGCAGGCTTTCCCAGCGTGGTAGCTCTCAGCATCTACGCTGATATTGCCACCCGACTGACCTAGGAGTAGCCCCCTGCCATAATCACCAGTATCTATATCCGGTAAGCCAACAGTATGCAGTACGGAAGATACAGAAACCGGCATTGAGCTTTAAGCACAGGCTTCCTAGGCGCTTTCTAACCAGAGGCAGGCGAGTTAATGTAGGCTAGCTTCCTCTACATGGTAACAGCGCGAAGCATTCGGTCTGAACTAACGTTACGCGAGTGCGGGCAGATCCGCTCGAATCTTAGCAATGCGTCTTTGTGACTTCAAGTCATGCCATGTGTATTGCACCAGCGCACAAGAACTCGGTTTGTCTTTCTCTTTCTCAGAACAGTGTTGCACCATCATGCCAATGAAACAGTAAGCGCATACTGCTGTGCAAAGACAGAATCCAGTAGGCTATCCATACCAGATCGTGCAGGCCTACTTTTCATTCATCATGCCGTATCGAGGCCACCTTGAAATCATGCCGTGTAGCCCGGATTATCGGCCGCTTCCCCGTGGTATTCGCAACATCACTGGAGAAAGCCCCGAACGCCCCATGCGGGCGTTTTTTTAGCGTAAAAGCAAGGAATATAAAGCTCGTTATACTAAATGATAGGTTCGCGAAGGTGGAAGAGACACGTGTTGGTACTGGTATCGCAGTACGATCTTAGACTTGCAGAGTATGATGTTGGTTATTTGATTATTCTTGCAGCAAATCTAGACTTATTAGTAGCTAGGCAGCTCGTGGAGTGTGGAAGTGAGACATGTTCCAAAAAGTAGGGAATGTGCTTGTCCACCGCAAAGGCGGATATGGATGCGGCCATGAACACTAGCGTTAGATATGATGTTAGTGGCACCACGTATTGGTAACAAATGATCTCGACTTATATATGCTGTCACCCTAACCTGTGAAGTTTAAAAGGGATCGTATTGACTCACTAGCTCTTAGTAGATGGATGGTAGACCTGCAGATCATCCCTAGTCTGGCCGATGTATATGGAAAACGGAAGCCCAGAACACACCGAGTCTTCCAGGAAATTTTCGGCATTTCCTAACCCAGCATCGCATGGTCTAAATGGGGATATCTCCGGGGAAACCGTGATGTTGTGGAATAACCCCCTAGCCGGCATGGTTTTGTGGCTGCGTAGAACCAAATTGACCTGCACGGTAGATTAACGAAAACGCTAAGCAGGTAGCGTAAAATTCACTCCCAGCATTCTCATGCACGCAAGTGATTATATGAGCTGTAGGTGAGGTATGCCTATAGAGCCGGAAGTGCCGTGTCCGTCCGGTTGCGCGAATGTTTGCTACTTCTGCAATGCAAAACGATAGATATGTTTTCCTATTCCACCAGACATATGGAGTGAAGTTTGATATATCCAGCTTTGATTGTGACGCTTGCAAACCAAGATGGATCAAATAACGCGTTTCCAGCAACTTGCCGAAATAAGCATGACAAGGAATCTAAACACCAAGGTTAATCGCATCCCAAGTTCGCGGAACGAGAATCCTAAGAGCCACCCAAGTAAACGCTCGATACGACAAAAATCTCGGCAATGGAGCTTGGTGCAGGTTGTATACCAAGACACTGATGTATAACAATGGCGCATCAAAGCAGACGCCAAGCTGCGTCAGCGCCTCTCCATGACGTGTTTGTGCGGTAAAAACACCTTCTAATCTCTTTAGGATGGCGACCGTCAAGGAATTTGGGCGCCTAGGACTGTGAATCTGGTCACATTTGTACGTGTGACACTCTGGTAGTCAAGGATGTCTACCTGGAAGCCAACACTGCGGGGGGTGGTGTGCGACCTGCTGTCGTTGCATGAGTTGTTTCCAGATATGTGAATTTTTTCTGCGAAGCGCGCCTATGATTAATCACACAAACCACATTCTGTAAATATCACTGTGGGTTGGTGGCATATAAAGATCGTGACATCGCCTCGGGGTGCCATCTTCATATTTCCTCAAACCCAGTACACCAAAGTGCCATTACACATTCAGCCATAGGGTGTATCCCCACGATTATCACATATTGCGTACCATCACCACTACACCCCCTCGATGTATGTTGCTCGTATCCAACCATGACAAGTAGACTGACGACTGTAGCGTCCAAAAGTCCTCGTGATACCTACCACCACATCCCAACAATGTGCTCTTACGAGAAAATCTATTTCACGTGTGGCCACTCTGAGTTACGGCTCATCAAGCACTGCCATTTCGCACGTAACGACCCAGGCCATCAATGTTTCGGCGCCTGGTCAATCGCAAGGGAATGGTACAACCTTGATTCGGCATGCAGCAACTGTACAAGGATAGACGCCTGGATTTGATCGACGAATGACCGGTATAGGGCGCGGCCAGCTGAAGACTTTGCTTCACCGGCCCAACATCAGCATCGATGCGACATTGGTTGTGCGAACAGGTCTGCTTGACAAAAGAGAAGGGAAACCCCATCAGCTTGTGGAGTAATACATCTTATCCAAGATCCAAATATGCCAGTTTTCCAGCATACTTGTATGTATTGCCTTCTGACGTCTGGATGTTTGGTGTCATGTCTTGCGGCAAGATTCGATGTTGCTGTATCCTGTTTAGGGACTCGTTGGTGGCATTAGAAACGATGCATTCACTGTAGCTATTAGTTTCTGTACGTAAATATCACATAGTGTTTAGCAGACATGCCGGCCAGCCACATGAGTCATGCAGTGTCATAAGTTGCTTGGGATGGATGAATGATTGCATTAGCACGTGTATAATCGCCCGCTTGGAGCCGGAAAACGCGGTTCTGTATGCATTGATCGTGTCTTGCAGATACGAACACGGGAATGAAGACGTGAGAATGTTGCACGGCGAAGGTGCTTGCGAAGTTGAGGAAACTCGTGACGAATCGGGGGGGGGGGTGGCGTCAAGCCCCACTTCGACGCCGAGGTCAGCATCGCGACTTCCCGTTGAAGCGTACAGCAGCCTCCCGCCATCCCGCAACACAACACCCGCCCGCTGAAAGCTTGACCATGTCTGACGCCACTGAGCAACCCAAGAAAGAGAGGTTCGCACCTAAAGAACCCGTCACGTTAAATCCACCAAAAGATGATGTCATCGACCGCGCTTACCTGGCAAAGTGTGACGGTACGCTCCCGAGGACTACGCACTTCCTACATGCACGCACCTGGGCGGTAGTTTATTGACACTGCACGCAGGCACAAATGATGACTATCCTACTCTAGTCGCTATCAAGGTATTTCGCACCTTCTACTGCAGCGTCATGTTCCCATGCAGACGCAGATGAGTTGACCATGTCTCAGGGCGACGTATTTGATGTGAGCGGCAAAGAGACATACGCACCTGGCAAGGGCTATCACGGTTCGCTATCCCGGAATTTCCAGATCATCTGTCGTGCACAACTGACCCGCTGTGCTAGTGTTTGCGGGTAAAGAGCCCAACCGTGCTCTCGGTCTTTCCTCTCTGAAGCCGGAAGACTGCATACCGGACTACTCCGGTCTCACCGACAAGGAGAAGCAGGTCCTGGATGACTGGCATACGTTTTTCACCAAACGCTACAACATCGTTGGCCGGCTACAGCAAGAAGGGGCGAACCTCTGAGTGTCTCAAGCTTCCATGGCCGGTTAGCACAGGTCGCATATTTGAAAAGGATGGATCTATTTGTGGCAGCTGATCAGAGACCTCATAAGCGGTTTCCGGGAAATCTTCATGGTCACGTGCCTTTTCAGAATCTGAAGCAGTGCTTCTACCAAATAGTAACACCGACATGTTCACTCGATTCAACGCCATTTCCAGTACCGAGACTCCTATGTATCTTCTTACATTCTTATGTCCAGCTTCATTTACATGCGTCACTTTTGCGCAAAAATTGGTCCGCTTAGCAGCTAGAGTAAATAACACAGGCATCGAGGAGACGCGGCATGTGGCGCAAACGCAATCCTCTGGCTCCTTCGTTCTCAGCCTGTACCCAGCCTATACCCAGCCGGTTATGACCCCGCATTTCGTCTTAATCAGCGCAAACCCAAGCTGTACAACCGTGTGCAATGTGCAGCATGTCTGCTAAGCTGGTGTCTTCACCATTAGTCCGACAAGGGACAGGACGACCTCTGCAGCAGCCAAGACGGTGACCTCACCCGGATTATCATAAACAGGAGCTACTTCAACTTTGTAGCATCACTCTGTCAGCGCAGCGTTCTCTTACTTTGGAAATGCAGGGGGCCACAAGGCACATACCAACGTCTGCTCCAACAACATCCAGTCCCTCAAGACCATCCAAAATGGAAAGTAGTTCTCGTGTACTCCAACCGCCGACTTCCGAAGTACCTGTGGCTAGATATCTCATCAGTTGCACATTCATCAAAAGGCAAGAGGAATCGGGATAGTGTTGTGAAATCGGAAACTACCGCACTGTCGCACGCAATGGCCTAAAACCACTTACCAGGCGCAAAGGCCGGATCAAGAACGTCTATATCCACACTGATATAGACCTTGGTGCCAGCCACACGAGCCTTCAGTCTCTCAATCACTCCCGATATACCGAAGCGGTCGATTTCTCTCGCCTTCACAATCTCGAAACCGCATCGACGATCGTTTCGCAGATCGCCTTTAGGACGTACCATTGGCGCCCGGATGCCAGCGTGAATCGAAGTGTTGCGGATCAAGCCTTCCTCGTGAGCTATGTGCAAGAAAGTGCCATGGTTTACACCACTATTGTTTTCAGCAAGTCGCGTTTTCTACGGTTCAAGCGTTGACACTCACGCATATTGAGAAATACCTCCGCCTGGTCAAGGTCAGCAGCCGATCACCTACGTCAACATGAGAGCTTACCCAAAACCTCGGGGTCCCAGGTGTCTTTTATCGATTTAGCTGGATTCATTTACAAGGAGCTCCCGGCTTACCTAAATGGCTGTCAAAGTGTATCACGCTCACAGCACCCCAATGCTCATGGACCGATCGCAAAGCAGATAACGTAGTAGTATGATCACCTCCCAAAGTAACGATCCTTGGTGTAGTGTGCTCGCTCGAGTTGGTACGTCTTGTCGAAACGATCTTGATGTGTAGCGTCAGACTACTGGCACATGGAATATTTCAATGAACTACTCACTTCATGAGCCTTGTCGAGCTGCTTGAGGGCTACTGTGTTATCCTGACCAGGAAATCAGCCATGTCGACGTTTAACAGTATCTGGGTACCATTACCAGGAAGGTCAACGGCGCATCGCCACAGTCGATAATCTTGGCCCAATCAAGCAGCACGTTTTCTCCTGGACAGCGTTAGTCAACAATATCCACACACGTTACCACTAATTCAATGCTGTGTCCAAAGCAGTACCAGTGTAGAAGTAGCATCGATTCCTTGTGTCAGCACAGAGTCATACAAACCTAGCCTCCAAGCACGCGTCTTCCCGATCACTAATCACTAGCCTTGCTGTGCAACTGCCGGCACCTTGCACATCACCGTTGCGTGCCACATCCCCCGCCTTCCCAGCTCGTGCGTGTGGAAGCAAAAGGAAATATTGCGGCAACTTCCACAACATCAACGCACCTGTGTAGATACTCCACGCAGCCTCTGGTGCAATGCGCCTCGATCCCTGTCGTATTCCACTCGGCCCGAAACGCGCTCCAGGCCTTGCCGTGACGCCCTGTCGTCCCATTAACTTTTCGTCCTGCAGGAGTACGCACCCGAGCCTCGATTATCGCCATCCTTGTTGCCACGTACAGTATCGAATGGTGCACCTAGAATCGCAATATCAAAAGGCTCCACCTGCTGGCCCTCTGGCGCGAGACAATGCACGTACGGCAGATTGGCATAGGTCATCAGCCCCGCAAACTTTGCCTGCGTAATATCTGGTCCAATGTATCCTTGCGAGATGACCTGCTGCGACGCGTATCCCGAGACGGGAGGAAACGTGATTTCGCGACCAAGTGTCCCAGACACGAAATATAGCCCTACTAAAGATAAGAGTGCCATGGCTGATGAAATGCAAGGGGAGGGGGAATGGACACGAAAATATTTATTACGGGGCGGGGGGGTTTCTTTGGTCGTGGCATACTTTATACCATGGGCTATCTTGGACGCCGAGTTGGTAGACGTTGTATGACGGGTTTCCGGCGGTCTAGCCTTGAAACGGAAGGTCGATGCGATAAGTACCCCTCAGTTTGTATGCAATGGTTGCTAGACATTTGCTCCATCGAGAATTCATACGAATGTACCGTAAGTAGTACTCTGACTATGTGATGATACAATGGGCACTATTATCTACAATCGTAGACTTGGGCATAAGAGTGCGGGGGTGTCTGGAAGTTTGCTTGTATCATTGGGTCTATCTGTGCATTTGTTGGCCTTGGGCAAATGTTTGATATCTCATACATCTCCAGGCATGTCGTGTTCGAAAAATCGCCTAGAATTTATTCTTCTCTGTGCATGCAAATGTTTGAATGGTAATCGAAAATGCATGGCCAACCGCAACAAGGATCGAAGCTGTAATGTGCTAATCTTGTATTTTGCGTACTTGTAAAGTCATCATTCAACGCCTACTGATCCCTCGAAACCCTCCCAGACACTATCCTGCAGCCATAATACTCAATGAAATGCCCTAAGCGTCTGCTCAACAGCAACACCCAGTCCACCCAGCCCCAGCACAGTCCACAACCACTTGTTACTCAGTTCATCCATGCTGGGCCAAAAGGCATTCTTGTCAGCGCGGAACTTCTCCAGCTCGCGGAACTTTTCGGGTTGAGAGGCAGAATATCTGCGCTCTTGGTGTTTCTCCTTCTCAGCGTCACCACCGAAGAAACGGAGGAAGGCGTAGTTTGCAGCGGGGCCCAGGAGTTCAATAGGGGCGAGCATATCGGAACCGTAGAGCATTACGATAAAGGAGATGTGTACGAGGGCGTCGCCGAGATAGCTGAATAAAGTTAGTGGTTGCCGCATAAAATAAGGGGAGGGGGGGGGGGGGGGGGGGGTGTACTTTGGGTTGCGGACGATACTCCATACGCCTTCACGCATGATTCCCTTGTTGCCTTCAGCCTTGTACTGATCGAGCTGGTAGTCGGCCAGTGTCTCCATAGCCAGACCAGATGAGAACAGACCGACGGCAAACATCTGGATAAAAGGATGGTAGCCGGTCATGACTGCACCTTCATGGCGGAAAGGCGCTGTAAAGGGAAGACTAATGAGCATCTGAAAGAAAGCCTCCGGAATGAAAACCTTGAACAGCGCGCTGTTCCAAAAGCCTTCCTCCTCTTTGACCTCGGCGTATCGTGGATCATCCTCGCCTCGCTGGACGGAGCGGCGGGCAATGCGATAGAAGAGGCGTCCTCCCCACAACGTGACACCAGTGAGCATGACGCGCTCATGCCATGATAGACGACTGAAGGCCTGGGAAACAGTGTAGCCGGCAGCGATACGGCGTCCCACCGCAGACCACCACGCATTCACCACCTGGCCGCTAGGCCAAAGCCAGTCCTTTGCTTCTACACGGTTGGTATATCGCGCAGCTCCGTACGCAAGGACTGCCAGACCAGAGTGCAGAGTGAGTGAAGGGACAAGCGTGTCCTTCAAGATGCCGACATCGAACAGAGAAGCACTATGGACATGCGTCTTTGAGTGTGTCCTGTCAATATACAAGTTCGGTGCTATGCGGTTTAGTCCAGGAGCCTGGCCACCCGAACTGGGCTGTAGATAGAAGTCGTGTGGTTTCTGTTCTGCGACCTGGACGCGAACATCCGGAGGGCGTGTCGGGTCGCTGGCCGATGAGCTGAACCAGCCAGACGCCATGATTGTGGAAGAAGTGTATCACGCAAAGTGATGTGGAAGATGTTGCGCAGGCTGTCGCATGTAGCCTGTTTTATCCTCTTCCTCGTTGGAGCTTTCCCCGCATTCTAACGGAAGCAGGCGCGTATCAGCCCACCTCTCATTCGTCCGACTGTAGTTCAACATGTCTCCATCAAACGAGTCTTGTAGCGTGACATCTGATGACATACATGTACTTGGCCGCGATCTAGCATGTGTCGCGTCGTTAGTCGTGTCGGCGTCCCAGTTGGGCTTTGCGTGAAAGCCGGTGGTGATGTCAGCATGGCCCAAGCTCAAGTGGGAGGTACCCACATGTAATAACGGCAAGTGGACCCGATGTACCCCTCCATGCCCCGATGCGAACTCCTGAGGTAATGAAAGCGACACAACGTGGAGAACAATTGACATGTTTTGTGCATATCTCTGACATGTGTGGATTTTCATGTCCAGCCCACCTGGCGTCCCACATCCTCCACCAACCTACTCGCACGTGTGCATCGCTCCCATGGTACCTTCTTCCAGGCTAGTTACACAGGCCGACCAAACAGGCCGTAAACTAGATGGTACAATCCCATCCCGTATCAAAGAGCAGGCCAGGATTGCTTGTGAAAGCCTAGGTGAATGTTCGGCAGCTGCCGGCGCAACACCCGGGGACATTGTGCGTTTGCATTCCTATTACTGTTCTCAGTGGAAATAGAACACGAAGAGGGCATTAGTTGGTGACATGCTGCTGACTATAGCTGTCATACAGACACACGTCCGTCGCTACATCGTGAATGTGACAGGACACGTAGAAAATGGTGCAAAGGACATTGTAGATCGGGGTTGGGGAGAATTCTGGATTCATACTAGATCTTTGGCCTGCAGGCTTCTTGTACATGCCATGTGAGATTTATCCGAAGCTGGGCTTAGTCATTCATGACTACATCCAACCTCATCGGTAGCCAGATCATGTGTATGTGACTCACCAAATACTGATATTGATAAGAGGTGAATTGAAGAGCCGAGGCCGATTGTCACCTCAACCATGGCCGCCTTGCAACCGCCAACAACAGATACAGCAGCACATCTGAAACGAATCTACCATGCATACCGTCATACCACAAACACAGATCGTAAAGGCGTCTTCTTCTCTCCACATTGCATGCAAGTTTGTCGACCTATACCTTCCTATGCAGCCACTACTCGCCAAGAGATTGTGCGCCATCTCCACGATGCACAGCAAGGAGATATACCAACTAAGGAGCAATCGACGTCTTCTATCGAAATATCGGACAACCTGAGCGCCGAGGGACGGAAACCGGAATCGGAGAAATCGACCAAGGTCAGAAACCTGTACACTATCCGCCTCTTGAGTCCATCCGAGTTCGAATTTGGCACCGACGAAACCACAAAACCAATCGGCCTGACAACCGAACAGCTCAAGCAAAAGGCCGTTGACGAGAAGTGGGTTGGCATGCGCGTCGATTTGTGGGACGAGGGAATGGAAGGCGGGTTGTTGGTCAAAGTCCAGTACTGGTGGCGTTTCGAAGAGATCCCGGATGGGGAGCGGGTCGTGGATGAGGAGCAAGCCATGGGATGGAGGCAATGTCTGCACGATATCATGTACCTGGGCCCAAAAGATGGCACTCAAGGCGCGGGCACACTTGAGATCAATGACTAAGGTTCATCGTATCTAGGGTGACCAGAATACTGCAAGATGCGAGTCGGTCCAGGGCGGGGAGAAGGTGGTTGGTTATGCGTATTGAAGGGCGCGCTCTTATCAGTCATGCTCCATGTGCCAAGTCCCTCATCCATCCTCAAAGTACGGGCCATACAATCAATGCGGGCTTCCGGCTACACTATTCCAGCAGTATGAGCATGGACTCTTACAATAAGCATATGCAGATCATTACAACAATCTATCCAATGCACGCTTATACGTGCTGTTCCAATAGCCAGGCCAACCCTCGGGGAATTGTGTATATCAAATCTTAAAGCTAAGTGATGTCTTCTTAGACGTACGATGAGCAAGGATGGCTCGGTTTCACAGTTCCACAACCGGCCAATGGTGAGAGAATAACGGCTGCTCCCGGATCATGGTTGGAATTGCCCCGGGTGTGCGTAATTCTCCGAGAGAGCGCCCGTCGACAGTGCGCGCGCGCGCGCGCGGGTACGCACACACACACACACACACACATTGGTCTACAAGCTGTTTGCATGCTCAGCCGAATTGCAGGGAAAGGGGGAGGATAACGAGCAAACAAAACAGAGGTTGCTGTGCCGCAAATATGTGTTGCGGAGGATCTGGCGTCAACGGCGCGCATGAGGAAACATGAGTCGCGACGCCGTGTCGAAAAATAGTCGGGCCAAACGGGGACAAGATGGGCCAGGCGTTTCGCAAAAGCAAATAAACGAATGCCAGTCATGCGGCATGGAGGGTACCAGAAGCCCAAACCGCGGTTCGTGGTTAGTAGGGGACGCGATGATATAGGGAGGGCTTTGAGTTCAGATGCCGGCCTAACTGAGACTAGCACGTGGCCCCTGCCCACCGAAATCCACGGCATCAAAGTTATCCCTGAGAGGGCTCCGGTCGTCTCGCGTCGACCGATACGTAATTTAACATTCGCCGTGCCCAACTCCTTCGACATCCTCTTGCCAGTCTTGCTTGTTGCCGTTTTTTTGCTAACGCTTGGAGCGTGTCCTCACCATCTGGTGTCGCCGCCGTCTACTCTACCTGGATTCTGGACATTCTGGACCTCCATTTAGCCCGCGCAACTTTCCGTACCGGGGCGCCTTGCATGCCGACCATGCACTGATCATCAAACCGGCAGCAATTAACTCACTGGTGCAGCTTTTCTGCAGTGACATCGATGGCGCACCAATCTGGGCTACCGTCGTCACCTGCAGCCGACAGTGCAGCTATGGAATACCAGCAACCCGCTGGTTCCTTCCCCGCTGATGCCACTACGACGGCCCCGGCGAGCCAGTCTCTCAGGTCGCGACGGCGTGATTCTCTACCACTGACTGTGAAGACGGCGGAGGTCCGGCCAGCTAAGCACAATTCAAACTATATACGCACCACCACCGCCGCCTCGCCCCAGGTCATCTCCTCCCTGATCGACCAGCTGTCAGCCATCTCCATCCCGGCGCGCAACCACTTCGAAAACCTGCTCGTGGGCTACGACAACGCCGTGCCCGAGTCTGCATCCACGTCGGCCGCCCCCAGCCTACACGCGCATTCCGAGCGGAACTCGCTGAAAGGGCATGATGGTGCTAGCCAGGACTACGCCAACTACAACCAGTCTTTGAGAGATCAGAACGACCTCTACCCGGACGACGCATGCGAGCCGCCTGTCATCCGCACATCCAAGCCGCCGTCGGGAAAATCTCCACTTACTGCGCCCAAGAAGCCGAGCAAGGCCCATTCCCTTAGCAGCTACATCGGCCGGAGTGGCGGCAGTTCGTGCTCCCTGCACTCTACCCACTCCAACGCGAGCAGTTTTGGAAACATCAGCATCGAGGTTGGTGCGCCGTGCCGATTGTCCAGTAGCAGCAACAGATCGTCTGCAGAGAGCAAAAGGAGTTCAAAGGGCTACAAGAGTTTGATGTACATGAGCTCGCGCGAGCAACTCAGGCAAAAGGAGACCGACCGAAAGCGCGTAACCGTACACTATCCCATCGACGACAGCGCGTCCATCGACTCTCCCAGGAAGGCTGCCTTCCAGCTGTTTCCGTACGAAGACACAATCAAGGAAGAGCCATACTCTGCAAAGGACGACACACAGACCAAGGAGACCACTCTCGACTCGCCTCGAGTTGCCCAGCGGTTCCCTCACAGCCCACGCCGGCTCCGTCTAAACTTGGTCGATGGTCCGCAGGGCGAAAGCCTCTCCGACAAGGGCCTGATTCCTGAACGCGGTTCATCCCTGAGGCATACGGGCAGCCCGACTCGCAAGGCCAAGAAGCGTCGGTCCGAGGAGAAGAATCGCCCCAAATCTCGCAAGACTGACGCCTTACCTGAAGTCGAGGAGAAGATGGATCCCGAGGCACAGAGAAACAAGAAAATCTTGGACGAGTTGGAGCAGGAGGAAAATGAGGTCGCTCAACGAATTCGCGAACTCAAAGAGCGGAAGATGCGGAGGGACGAGTTGGCGGGGAGGATGCCTGTTAGCTCCGGTCCAGGGGCAACACCCGCCAGAGCGTCTCGTGTTTCATCCTTCCCGAGTCCAGAGTCTTCCCCCACCACGACTGTATCAAGCGTGTCAGAAGATGAGCGAAGGGTGCAAGACCCCACAAAAGCGCACAAGGTGCTGGGAATATCGCACGAAACGGCCTTGGCAGAGAAGCTAATGGTGAGGCCACAAGACAAGCCTGCCGAGAGAGTGGAAAGTGACAGGCACAACCCTTCTGTGCTACCCCAACCACGCACTGCGCGCCAACCGCGCCCTCGAAGTCTGACCCTAAACGACGGTAGTGACCTTACCCCGCTTCCTCGCAACTACGCAATCGCGCTCCAAACTTTTGCGGAGTCTGCGCTTTCACCAGCTCTCGAGCCAAGTCGCTCCAAGTCGCCTAGGCGCCCCTCAAGCACAACCAAGTCAAATAGCGACCCTTCTGTGCCTCAGCGCTGTAATTCACTGGCTGTCAGCGGCAGAACTGCACTCGGTTGGCGCGCAATGACCAGTTCGGTCATTATGGAGGGCAAGCCACTTGGGCACAAGCATTCCTCTAGCGCATCCGAGGATGCAACAAACAACAGGCTACTACCGCCCTCGCGTGCGGCCAGTGAAGAGCCTATCAGTCGACACCGCTCAATGCATGTATCGCCACTACCAGATTCCCACAGCATGCAACTTCAGCGCAAGCGCACAAGCGCGAAGAAGAGATGGTCGCATCCCGATCTGCCACAAAAAGCAGAGAAAAAACACAACGACAAAGTGGATCGAAGGGAACAGCAGTCAAGAGCGGCGGCAGTACAGAGCCCACCACATCCCATTGTCGAGGAACGGCCTGCAAGCATGGATTCTATTGATGTCGAAGTGCTCCAATATCTGGACTCGCCGCGCCTATCACAGAAGATTCGACATCCACAAACTGGGAGAATCATCTCCTTCTCCGAAGTAGGAGATCCAGAGGGCTTCGCCGTCTTCGTTTGCGTCGGCATGGGTTTGACAAGATATGTCATGGCCTTTTACGATCAGCTCGCAGCCACACTAAAGCTGCGCCTCATCACACCGGAGCGCCCTGGAATTGGAAGCAGTCAGCCTGATCCGAACGGGACTCCTCTCAGCTGGCCTGGTAAGTGAATTAGTTCTGTTCTGCTGTTGTCTTGACTAATTTTGACCAGATGATGTGCTCATAATATGCCAAGCCTTGAAGATCACCAAATTCTCTATGCTTGCCCATTCAGCTGGTGCTGTCTACGCACTTGCAACATCGTTACGAATGCCACAGCATATTCGTGGTAGAGTGCATCTGCTCGCGCCTTGGATACCGCCATCCCAAATGGCACCAATTGGTATCAGTCAGGATTCTCCGCCAACACAACAGCTTCCGAGATCACAACGCTTTCTTCGCGCACTTCCTCCCTCTCTGCTTAAGGTCGCCAACTCAACTTTCCTCAGTGCTACAAGTGCTAGCCTCCAACGCACCGGACCAAAGACTTCCCCTAAAACAAGACGGAAGAGCACAGCGCCTGCACCGGTCCAGCCAATCCAGCCACCAACCCGCCCAACCCTGAAAGACTCACACCGACACTCGATGATGATGATGGATCAAGTACTTCCCAATGCGAGCACATTGACCTTGGCCAATGCCACAGACCCAAACCATGATGAAGTGCAGCGCATGCAGGAGATGAACGGTTTAGCTGAGCGTCAACGCGTCTTTGATGAACGCCTTACCTTTGCAATCTGGGACCGCGCGACTGCAAACGCAAACCCCGCAACCGACCTGATAGTCTGCCTTGAAACAAAGCAAAGTATTGGTTTCCGCTACGAAGACATCAACCGGCCTGTCGTCATTCACCATGGATCCAAAGACTCACGTGTCCCTGTCGACAATGTCCGGTGGTTGGGCAAATTGATGCGCAAATGTGAAGTACGCATCTTGGAGGGCGAGCAGCATGGACTCATGGCCAGTGCACAGGTCATGGGCAATGTGCTCACCGAGATGGCGGGTGATTGGCAAGATTGGACGAACATGGTTCAAAGGGGCAACGACGAACACCGATCTGTTTCGAGGAGGAGGACCACTGAGAGGCTGAAGAGCCAAATCAGTTTTTCTGGTTGATCTAGATATCTAGATCCGTGTCTACCAGGTCTGACAGTCAAATCGGACTGCAGACTTCTACCTCTGGATTGGATCTACAATAAAGCAGAAAGACGCTTCTGTCCTTTCCACGGACGACTCGGCCATTGCCCACCTCTTTCTGCAACGACTTGATTTTCTTCTTTTCTTGTTTTGTTTTGCCATCTGGGACGACGACCGATACCCCCTCTCAATCTCATCCCGTAACCATCCATCAGGTTTTCTTCTTCTTGTCTATTGTCTCATAGCTTGCCTTTTGTTACACCTGTATGCTCCCTTTTCGCACTTTTATATACCCCTGACTAGAGCGACTTGGGCGGCCACATGACGACGTTTGCCTTTTTTTTGCTTATTTTCTTTGTTCGGTTCTCTATACATATATATATATAATAAGCGAAGAGAGAGAGAGAGAGAGGGGTGCGGCGATTTGTGTGCGCGCCCGTTGAAGAATAGGACCCTGTTGTTGGGCCCGCACACATAGCGGAGTCTTTCCTATTTCTTGGTCAAAATCCCTTTTTTTCATACATGTACAGGCTGGGTGTGTGGAACGTGTGGGAAATTAGATATGAACAAGTTTTTAATTCACGAATTTTCCTCGAACCATGGAGTGCAGTTGTGTCATGGCGTAAGAATAGGCACGTGATTGCATTGATACTACATATCGTCAAGTACAAGGTGCTATACAATTGCACCGGAAGTACTTTTGGTATATTGTTACCACTACAACACATTGCATGATGAAACTCTGCGTCAAGATCGCTTTCTATGCCTTTACAGTGTGTACGCCTCAGCACCCTTTCCAAACAGTAAATGTGGCTTTCGCTGCGCAAGATCAAGGATAGTCTGTGCAAAGACGGAGTTTGCCCATGCAAACCAGCTGCCTATGGATGTCCGTGTTATCAGTATCCTGACTCTCCGATTTGGAATGTTATTACGGGAAGACTTACGTGTATATGTCCTCGAGCTCTCCACATTGACGCTCTCATGAATGAGCCCATTATGACTCACGCTCTTGACTTGGTCCAAACATTCCATAATCTCTGCATCATCATCGCTTGTCATGGCTTGCACCAAGATGCTCATGGGCCAAGCGTTGCGCACACCCACATGCGGGCCGCCGATACCTTTTAGATCGCTGCCAGTGAGGTAGTATGGGTTCCCGTTCTTCTCTAGAATCATCTTGCGCGTGTTTTTGTAGATCTTGTCATTTGTGTCGCAGAAGCCGAGCAACGGCAGCGCTAGAAGAGAAGGAAGATTCGCATCGTCCATGAGGATGTGGGAGCCGTAACCATCGACTTCAAAGGCGAATACCTCGCCGTATTTCTTATGCGTTACGACGCCGTGCTCCCAAACGCCTTTTGCGATTTTCTCTCCCCATTCAAGGATTGTGGCGGCGATGACCTTTTTGCCGGCTTTGTCGAGTACGGCGGCGGTGCGCTTGAGTTCTACAGCGATCATGGCGTTGGCCGGGATTAAGAAGCCTAGGATTGTAGCATCATCGCTAGGACGGAAGGCGCTGCGGACAAGGTTCGTGCCACCGTTTAGGGGGTTGCCTAGACCGTTGAGGCTGAGAGTTTCGGTCCCAATGTTAGTTTGGCGCTGCCATGTGTACTCATTGCCCTGGTAAACTCCCGTTGTCTCGTCGAAGGTGGGTTTCGATTGCTCTCTCAGCACATTGAGTAGGGTGTCTAATGCGAGGAGCCAGCGTGCGTTGATGAATTCTGTAGAGTCAGTGTGGTTGTGGAACTGGTTCGATAAAGAGAGAAAGTGGGCGAGGGAGTCGAGCTCGTATTTGCATTCAAATACAAAGGATTGCTCATAGTCTGGGTGGACCATGTCTCCGTCCCCTTGGAACGTCGGGTTCAAGCCACTTGGAGGAGGCGGCTGGAATGCATTGCAGTACGGGGACCCAATGACATATTCTGCTTGTGTGTTTATGGCTCCAAGAATGAGTTGATGTATTTCCTTGTCTTTTTTCGCTAGAAGTTGATACTGTGCTAATTGGTTCGTCGAATCGCGGAGCCATTCGGCATTGATATCTCCTGTGACGATGAAGCTCTGGGCGCCTTTCCACGCATTCGTGTCCCATGAGCGCTTCGATGTCTTGTGCTTGGCGGTTCCGTCAACGTGCCATCGTACGGTTGTATCGAGAGTGTTTGGAAATGCGTTTTCGAAGAGACGGGCGAGGTCTTTGTCGTCCATCTTCTTGTTCATGTCGTCGATAACTTTCTCGACAAGGGGTGATTCGAAGGTTCGGCAGTACTTTGAGGGTCGTTGAAAGGGAAGGGCCATGGGGCCCAAACTATATGGTGGGCTATAATGATGCTTAGTGAATGGTGGTTTGAGACTCTTGGGGCAAGCCAGACATACTGTGGTCTCGTTGCATAGGTCTTGTAGTCTGGACATGCTGCCTTATACTTGAGAGGATCGATGGCCGCCCTGAGAGGTTCTTGTTCCCCAGCATTGTTCAGACCAGTAGAGACACATGGAAGAGTAAATAATGTCGTTAAGGACAAAGATGCTATTGTCGATCTCATGGTGGGCAAAAGACGAAGACGAAGTGCTTATGAGGTATGATTGTGCGGCAATTCTAGATAACGAGAGAAAGAAGAAGTGGCTTGAATTTTATAGACAGACTTTCAGGCTGATACGATCTTCATGACTCGGCTTGTGGTTGAGGTTAGATCGTTCGTGTTGCTTGCGTCAGATGAGGCGGCTTTGCATGAGGACACACCTCCGCCAATAGGAGCGCGGCAAGTCCGCATGATCCGTGCGCTAGCTTCCCTTGTCGCATCTGCATCCTTCCTTTCACATGCACCACCCTCAACCTAAACAGCAGTGTACCAGATCTCTGGACACGACGGGTATCCTTCGCTTGAGTCTCAAGCTCTATACCGAGTACCTTAGGGTTCAACTCATCCCTGGAGGAAGTCGAAGATGATATCATTGCCAGGCCTCAATCTTTCGTCGCAGCCTGTCGACCCTCACAATACACCCACCTCGACCTCCACACGAACACAAGACCTCGCGGCAAATACCGAGTATCGGTTCGAAGTCGCTTTCTCGCATACACTCACTATCAAGCTACAGTCTGGCACTGCGGAATTCTTTGGTACAGAGCTTGCGCCCTCGACGACATACACGTTTCAAGGAACAAAGGGTGCCATCTTCACATGGCATGGTTGCAAGCTCGACATTGGCGGATACGCTGAGGGAGAATATGTCGCTGAAGAGACCCCGATGATGAGTGCGGTAAACCTCCATTTTGCGCTCGAGAACCTGCGCGACAAGAGCGTTGCGAGCGGCGGCGTAGAAATGGGACCCAGAATACTGGTCGTAGGGCCGGAGAACTCTGGCAAGACTTCGCTCGTCAAAATTTTGACATCCTACGCTGTCAAGATGGATAGGCAGCCCATGGTTGTCAACTTGGACCCCCGCCAGGGCATGCTCAGCGTACCTGGCTCCTTCTCAGCTGCAGCATTCTCGTCCATTGTAGACATTGAAGAAGGCTGGGGTAGCAGTCCAATCTCAGGGCCAAGCCCTATCCCAGTGAAGATGCCAGTGGTATATCACTACGGTTTGAAAGATCCAGAGGAAGGCAGAGTATTCAAGCCGTTGGTCACACGCATGGCACTCGCGGTAACTAGTAGACTGGAAGAGGATAAGCTAAGCAAACAAGCTGGCTTCATCATCGATAGTCCAGGCGCCATCAGCCAAGGGAAGAATGGTGTCTACGACAACATAGAGCATATTGTTTCTGAGTTCTCTGGTGCGTGTGATGTGTTGACATACTTTTGCCTGATATCCCCACGCCTACATCAACCTTTCCGCCTTCGCCCACTGCCCCATCGCTCACAAAAGGTTCGCAAATATACGCCAGCACAACTGACTAACATCTGCTAGTCAACGTTCTCGTCACCATCGGCTCCGAACGCCTCTACTCTGACCTCTCTCGAAAGTTCACCTCCCGCCCAGGCGGCGACCCCTCCGAATCCGTCTCCGTCATCCGGCTCGACAAATCCGGCGGCTGCGTCGACCGAAGTGAAGAATACATGAAGAGTTTGCGCCACGCACAAATCAGAGAATACTTCTTCGGCAAAGGCGACGAGACACTTGCGCCCAGCAGCCAGACCGCCGACACCGCCGACCTGAACATCTTCCGGGTTGCAGAAGGCGACGGTACCATTGTGGATGATTACGGCGTTGCACAGGAGCGACAGCTATTCGACAAGGTTGCGCCAACAGAGAGCATGCAGAACCACATCCTCGCCATCACGACAGCGAGCTCGAATGATCCGCAGGCTGTCATCAGAGACAGTAGTATCAGGGGATACATTTACGTCGCTGATGTTGACGAGGCAAAGAAGAAAGTAAAACTCCTGAGTCCTCTGCCAGGACAGACACCAGGCAACGCCATGATCTTGGGGGCTTGGCCTGAGTCAATCGAGGGTCTGGTGGGATAAGTGAGTGATTCAGGCAGCGTAGGAATGGGTTACGGAGATGGTTGGGAAAACTTGGAATGATGGGCTTGTGAAGGAGTGCCGAGAGTGAGGAACTGATGGTTGTTGTCTCAAGGAGACGGGCTTGTATGCTCCAAGAGGTAGTAGTACGATATCCTGCCAAGTAGTAAAAGACATGTCAATGTATTACCAGCTCGCATTGCCGACCTTGTTTTTCTGTTCTTTTCTTTTCAATCAGTACGTGACATGTGCAAGACTGATTAAGCCGCGCGATTCCTGCAACGACGACAAAGGAATTGAGAGTTTGAGAAATCTCAGGGATAACGCTTAGAACCTAAACCTATCTCCCCCCTTCCCAGTTATGCAACCCCGCCCTCTCACAAACCTCGGCCATCCTCTCTCTCACAGCCCAATCACGATCATACACCCTCCACCCAACATGCATCTTCCCAAAGTTCCACTCGTCATCAGTATCAGTAGTATCCAAGAACGGGCAATCAGCCTCGCCATATAGAAACGCATCTATCTCGTCGTCGACCAGGTGCGAGAAGCTCTCGGCTGTGCCGAAGGGGTTGTCGAGCACGTCCAACGGGATCGGTTCGACAATGGTGTAGTGCGGTTTTGTGCCATCCATGGTGGTTGCGTAGTGCTCTTTCAGGCGCTGCAAGAGTTGAGCCCAGTGTATAGGCGAGCTAATGTTGATCATGTGGTACAAAGTGATGTGCTCTGCATTCTTCAGCGCGACGAGTGTATCAAACAACTCGTCATCCTCAATGTTAAATTCTCGCAGCGTTATTGTCTTCAGTCGAGCCATGTCATTGTGGCTGATGAGGGGCATTTCGGCGTGGTCATTGAGCCTCTCCTCTATATTCAGGTCCAAGTGTTCAAGCTGCTTTAGCTCCGAAAGCAGAAGAGGAATAACAAAGTTGTTTTCGGCACCCTGTTCTTTTAGATCGGCACAGCTACAGTAACAGAAGGATAATCGGAGACGCTTTAGTGGTGTGCGTTGAAACATGAGCCTTGTATCTTCGAAAAGAGCTGATGCAGGCTCGAAGATGTGTTCCGATATACCAGTGTGCAGGTTTTCAGAATCAATGATGAACTCTTCGATGCTTGGGATTGGCGTAGAGAGTAGGGCGGACAGAATGACCGTATAACATCTGCATTCCGATGGATAGGCATCTGGGGGCCCAGAGACATTGATTAGCGGCCCTGGACGGTCGCGGTCCGTGTAGACGAGCGGTTTGCGAAAGCCTGGTGGCAGCGAACGATGAAATGGCGTGTTGTATTTAGGTCGGATGTTCCACGGCCACCACGCTTCGCTAGTGAGCGTGACTCGTTTAACTTTTGGCAGGCCAACTAGAGCCCGGTGCAGGGCGTCTGCATCTAATTGCTGTGTCACTATTTCCTGCTCTTCATGATACAAGGCTTGGTAAACCGCGTAGCTATCTTCAATGCTCATCATCGTCGCATTTCTGGCAAGCACATCTCTTGAGAAATCATCCTCGTACCGCAGCAGGATTTCCTTGACGGGGTCGGTAAGATATCCGTCCTCATCGTTTTGAAGGCCTTCCACATCCAGCAAACGGTACTGGGGGCTGTCGTCGCCATAGATCTCAATCGCCTCGTCTAGTCGAGAACTAATGGCTCTTCTAATATCTCTTTCATCGTTGACTATTGCCCTGCGGAAGCTTCCGAGAGTCGGATAACGTGCGAGTCGAGTACTATCGTAAACAATCTCATGGACGCGACCTTTGTACCTGGGATGAGCCAGAATCGTGTGTAGATAGTCGAGATTGGCTCGATTTGGCGAAATGAAGACACGGTCTATCCGAAGGTAGACACTGTCTGCTAGTTGCTTGCTGGCGAGTCGCAATCGTTTGATGTCGAGTTTTGACATGTACTCGCATACAATCTCGAGGAGTTCCGCTGGCAGGTCTATGATCGTTTTCTTGCTCTTAGCAGGGCGCCCATCGGTGCCCCCAAAAGCTTCTGGAAATTCGGCGCCAAACAAGTTTTCCATGAAACTTATCGATGGCACATTGCTAGCTGTAACGGCTGAGACTGCTGATACTCGGCGCTTTGTGACACCTGATCGGATAGTCAAGCTAGGCTTGCGACGATGAGACTTGGCAGATCGTATCTGGAGGTTCTGGAACATTATACGAATAGTATGATGAGGATTGTTATGAATAATATACCTTGGTGCTCGAGGTCAAGGTGTTGCGGCTGTGTTGTAATAAAGCGGAGGATTTCGAGGCCTCTCACCTATCGCAGCATGTACGTATGACGTAACAGTATCGATATTGTAATATAGGAGTGAGTCGGGTTGCGAAAAAGCTGAGGTGAAGATGGACAGAAGAAAAGATAAGCTTGCTACATTCAAAATACGGTGTCGACGGGTAAAGGTTATGCTAAGGGTGGTGAAACGCCAACACTTGTAGCGCTACCGATGCGAAGCTACAGGCTACCCCTTCCGCAAGCAGCAAAGCTGTCATTATAGGCTTTCGGTCATATTGCGCATGCGACAGAACGAGTCGATACCGAAGATGGGAATTTTGGCGCACACATTGGTCAATTGGTGGGCAATTCAGGCCGCGGATGCCCACAACGTGCCCTTCGCTTACAGTAGGGCATGCCGCAGTGGGTCCAGCCGTCCTGCCCCAGTTCATGTCTGAAGCTTTCAACGACATCACAACAAAGCACCACAGAGAATATCACGATAAGCAGCTCTTCTCATTATTCCAGGCGCTTTGCAGCAACCCGAAATGGTACCTGAGAGCCTACATAAGCTAGTGCTGCCTTGTATCTAGCAAGCACTTTCCGAACGGTTCCACGACGCATATCTACCCGACGACGACACCAGCCAGCAGACCAGCTATGTCATCGCAGCAGAAGCGCTCGCTCTTCCCATATCGATACGAAGATTGACCAGCACCCGAGCGCACATCCATACCCCGCACAAGCCTATGCCGGAGCATGGAAGTATGCCAGAGGCTGTGTATAGAAGTCGAAGTTTGGGAAGGGGGCGAGTTCTTCATTTAGGAACCCTCCTCGCCCTCGGCCTTCTTGCTCTTCTTCTTCTTGCCGCTGGAGCCGAACGAGTTGGACACGGTTGGTACGGCCGACTGGTGCACGATGAAGCGGGTGTAGCACTCCTCGGGGTCCCACTCGAAGCCCATTAGGTAGGGCTTCTCGAACTCGTCGTCTGCCTGCACCGGTGTCAATGAAGCTCAGGCACAAGGTCCGGTCCAGGATACTTACGCGCTTCTTGAACTGCTTGTGGATGGCGTCTAATGCATCTTTGATAGTAACACCCTTCATGTTCCGTGCGGTGACTTCTAGGCCGAGGGGGAAGTGCAGGGCAATCGACTTGAGCTTAGGCTCGGTGAGTGGCAACTTCAAGACGGATGGGTCCTCGACAGTTGTGGGTGACTTGTTGAGCTTCCTGTGGGACATGAAGTCAGCATCGCATGTGGTCATTGCATCTTGCCAGAGCCATTCAGACAACGAAAGAGCTCGACGGCGACGACGTGGCATATTCCAGGATGCCGCCGTGTCAGCAAAAAGAGAGCATTCACCTACCAGTTGAGCTTCTGTGTCTCGATTGAGATCTCAATCTTCTTGCCTTCCTTCTCTGTGGTCTGTTAGCCCGGCCTACCCCTCATAGCTGACCCCTCACGTGCAGCATGGATATGACGGAGCACTTTACCTAGGTCCTCAATGCGATAGACATCAGCAGCCATAGAGCTGACTCTGCGGTGGCCCTTCTTGGCGGCGCCATCCTTGTGCTCTTCGGTGAGCGAGTCGACCTTCTGGAGCGTGTTTTCTGTCTCTGCGGCCATTGTGATCAAGGGCAGTTGTAGATCAGTTGCTACTGAAGAGAGAGATGGACGATGAAAGAGCTAGGAAGTTGTATACTGATTGCTTGATGCTGCGGCTGGATGAAGACTATCAGGCACAGTGGGATGAGGGAGGAAAGGCAAGAAGGGAGGGAGGGCGCAGCTTATGAGGGGTTTCGTCTGTCGCCGGCACGCACAGGAGACGGTCACTTGATTGATCACCACATATGGTCCAATCCCGGCGTGAGACATGAATGGACGGGCCAATGCGGGGAAGGGGAGCATCGCCCAGAATGCGGGGAAGGAGCGAAGGGAACGCCAACGACCACAGCGTGTCAACAGTAAACTTTGGCATCATAACAACAACATCAAACGTGTGTTAAAATTAGCAATTGAGCCGCATTTTTTTCGCCTTGAGATCACTTGCAACTTTTCTGGCCGCTGTGTGGTCGCGTCGGTGCTCATCGGAGCTCAAACATGGTGGTGAGATACATCACGCGACCTACGTCATTGGCCGGCGACTTAACAAAGCCACTCATCGACGCGCATCGAAGTGCATCGCTTCAGCGCCGGACTCTCGTGCCGACCGAGAGCGCCGGTCCACCTGCTCACTACAGGGAGCTATGGTCCACACGGAGATGCATGGCAGCGTACAATTGGATGGTTGAACGCTGCATGGCATCGCGGTACTCCATCTCGCGACGACATCGATGCTCAGTAAACATTCACAAGCAGATACATATCGTAGCTTGGAACACGTCTACTCATTGCCTGGACCGCGGCACTCAAACTTTGTTCATTTGCCAAGTGATAAGTAAAAAAAAGAAAGCTCATGATAATCGCGTGATTTGCTCTACGAGTGGCCCACAACCCTAACAGGCTCATACAGCTCCTCGAGATACTTTTCCTCTTCCTCACTCAACTCCTTGCCTCGGGCGGCAAGTGCTTCATCCATTCTCTCGACACTTGAGAATCCAATAATGGGACTTGCGACACGCTTGTTGATCCATGCCAACGCAACATGGCTCATCTTCCAATCATGCTTCTTCGCAATCTCCTCGACACGTCCAATGATCTTCTTGTCGAGTTCCGTGGTGCCAGAAGTCTGGTTGCCCGCCGTTTTCTCCCCCTCTGAACGCGTTGTGGAGCCGTACGCAGACGGTGGACGGGCAAGATGGCCACGGCAGAGAGGTGCCCACTGAGAGTATATTAGCAAGGCTAGGCCAGTATGAACATCATAAGAAGGCAAACATACGGGTATAAGCCCAACACCAGTGTCGTTGCAGAAGCGGTTCATCTCACGCTCTTCCTCCCGATACAGCAGGTTGTAATGGTTCTGCATGCTGATAAACTTTGTCCAGCCATGTTTCTCTGCAGTAAACTGCAACTGGGCAAACTGTACTGCCCACATGGAGCTGGCACCAATGTACCGCACCTTCCCGCTCTTGACCAGATCGTGCAGCGCCTCCATCGTCTCTTCCAAGGGCGTGTTGGGATCGAAGCGGTGAATTTGTAAAAGGTCAATGTAGTCCGTGTCAAGACGTTTGAGTGATGCATTCACGGCATTAAAGATTGCCTGTCGAGACAGACCACCGTGGTTGACGTAGTCTTTCAGCTGAGGAATCTCCTTGACGAATTTCATGGTGAGTATGCTAGGATCTTCGCCCACATGGGCAAAGCATTTTGTGAGGATGACAAGCTTATCGCGCGGGAGGTTGTACTTTTTGATCGCTTTGCCTATGACTTCCTCGGAGACGCCATTGGAGTAGATGTTGGCTTTGATGATTGCATGTTAGCAAGATTTGGCTAACCCCAAAGACATTCTCCAGAACATACCAGTATCCCACGTGGTAAGTCCACGATCATACGCAGCCTTGAGAAGCGGAAGCGATTCTTCTTCCCCAATCACCCAAGGTTGCCATTTTTCACTTCCAATACTCATAGCCCCCAGAATGGGAACAGAGACCTTCAAACCGCTCTTTCCCAGGCGCCTATACTCAGCCTTGGACTCTGCGAGGAGGCCCATGATATCCGTCTTGTCCGCCATGGCTGTTGTTCAGTTGGGGACAAACTAGTATATGGTGGGGCACGGATCTTCTGGCACAGTGGTAAAAAGTAGGGAGATTCACAATCACGCTGGCCGGGCAGCTTTCTCTTCATATACCTGCAATGTCGGCAATTTCCCCGTGCCAGCACAGCAAGCTTGCTAATCTGTGCATACGATGAGCGGTCTAAAGCCGGGGTTTGCGGCGATAATTTCATCATTAGGACCGATGGCTATGGCGTTCCCAAGTACCTCGAAGACCAATGTGCGGGGTGTAGGCACGATGTGCCGCAATGCTACCTCATGACGACAGAACAAACCCGCGGAAACATGACTTGCCTATTCGGGGATCAAGGTGATTAGCCATGCATGGTTGTCAATGGAATGGCGTTTTGGGCGGCCTTGACCACGCTTGTACGTCGGGTGGGTCGAATCTTCAAGTACATGTCAATCGCTTGCACTTGTTGGAAATTGGGAGAAGCTCTTTCCGAGGTTACGAAAGTGTATCATCGACCAAGTTCCTCTCATGGTACAGAAGCGAGTTCTGATCATCTATGATTCCAGGCAAGTATCAAACTTGTGGACTTTCCGTCACGTCACTCTTCGTGAATGCGCTCTTCCATCAAGTCATGGTGGTATTGTTTGAACATCGTTTTTTGAGCTTAACCCCCCAGGCGCCAACCGCATGTGATGCAGAGAAGTTCATAGATGCTCATATGCCCGTAAAGAAACCCGACTCCCCAAAACCGTTTACGCGTCCTCGACAATGTTGCCGCGCTCTGACACGTACAGACCGTCCAAGAACTTTCGGATATCCTTGTTGCGGACCTTGCAGATTTGCTGGATATCGGCGGCACCCTGGGAGACGTCCTCGAGTGACTGCGTATACGTCAGCATTGTTGAGTTTTGTGGTTACAGCACATTTCTTACGTTTCCGGAGAGCTCGAGTTGATCCTTCTGGTTCTTTGATGCCTCAACCTCAACACCAGGCCTCATGATGACCCTTCGTACGAGCTTCTCGCCAATGAAGTTCCTGATCTCAACCTCCCAGCAGCCAGTCTCGCTGTTCTTGTCCAGGTTGACGTTGATGGGGAAACTAGATAACAGGTCAGCAGCGCCCAATTACTGTAAAGTTCTGCAGTCGCAGAAGCCTGATATGGTTTGTCCAGATTCCAGATGCCTCTCAATCAATCATCCTGCCCCTGTCAATGGCAAAAAAGATGCTGGACAAGCCACATCGAGCAACCCGTGTTCCCCGGCGACCTTGAAAAGATGTGTAGATGGTGTGACATACTGGGCATATACGTAGCGCATCTTGTATTTGAAACCCTTGGTAACACCAATGATCAAGTTGTTCTGCTTCCAGTCAGTCCAGCCCTTGCATCCTGCCAATATTGAGACTCGTTCGATGCGTGCGACGTACAATGAGGGTGCGGACAGTGCGGAGAGTGGCGACGCTCTTGCGCGAACCGTGGTGGAGCTCGATCTTGATGATGTTCTTCGAGGGCTGTTCCAGTCTTAGCATGGTGCCTCCGATGTGTATCATGATTTCGGACGTACGTGTGTGAAGCTGACCGCCAAGTGGTTGAGAGCCTTGGATAGCTTGCCCTATGTTGTGTGAGAACTGGATCGTCGAAACCGTTGTGGTTGTCTTACTCGGGGACCTGTCAAATATATCAGCATCATGCCACAGACCACTAGCCGGAGCGCACTTACCCTCAACAACGACGAATCGGTTCTTGATGGCGACCTTGACGCCCTCAGGGATCGCGAGCTCTTCCTCGGAGTGACTGTTGCATACTGGTCAGCATGCATCCTCGGATTCCATGTTTTGCGATTGCTGGATTTGGTATGGAGGCGTCCATTGACCATTTCGGAGGGTAAAAATTGTGTATTGCGACATTTCGAGGGCCAGAGTCCAAGGGCACACATACATGTACTTCATCTTGACGGTTGCTGCGGGTTAGCGGTGTTGTCGAGAAGCTGAGATCGATTTTGACGTTTCGATGGTCGCAATGTGTGCTGGAGGGATGGCGGAAAAACGATAGCCGAGCCACCGGCCTAACCCACTTTTGTCGCACTAGTGCCGGCCCTCTCCCTCGTCATATCAAGCCTTTGAAGACATCCGTACCTGCACGACGCAATTTGCGGCTCGGAACGACAAAGAGGGCTGTATAGTGCGCCACGAGTACCATTTTTTGTGCCACAAGAACTTGCTAGGAGAAGTGGTTTATTTCTGAATTTCTTGTCCAAGTACGGACAGCAGCTCACGTGCATCTCGACCAAATCTTGCCGACGTTGTCGCAATGGCAGATAACAATCCGCATATCGCCAAAACTCTCCTTCAACGCGCTTTCTCTCCCTCGACGGCAGAATCGCACTTCCATGAGCGCGTCATAAAAAGGCCCCTCCATATCCGCGCTACATCCCCTACTCCCTCTGCACGCGCAATTCGTCGCCGCGCCCTCAACGATCGCAAAGAAGGCAACCGCAAGCGCAGCAAGAACAAGCCTCGTCCGCTGTCCGCTGCGAAAAAGCGCGCGCTATGTCTCAACGACATTCCAAAAGAGCAGCAGAAGTACGTCATCTATGAGGGGCTGCATAACCTATGGCTTGGGTATATGAGAGAGGTCTTGGGCCTGAACGATGCGGCCAGGAGTGCGCTGATCACACCTAATGCAAGTGGGCAAAACCTGGCGACAGCCGATATGCATGGTGCACTTGTGAGCGTCGTGCGGAGTCGGTGTGTAAGCCGTGTCGGGCTCGAAGGCATCATAGTCCGTGATACGAGGTTTACGTTTGAGGTCATTACAAAGAATAATGTGGTAAAAGGTAAGCTATTCGACCTAGGCACACGGTAAGTGGTAAGTACGACTAACAGCTGTAGCAATTCCCAAGGAGCACACAATCTTCCGCTTCGAGCTGCCCTTTCCTGACCCAAAGGGAGACATTCCTAAAAAGCCACTCGTCTTCGAGCTGAATGGCGAGCAGTTCCAAACTCGAGCGGCCGATCGGTCGAATAGAAAGTTCCGGATGCACTACCAGCCCGATATATGAATCCGATTTGGTCAAGAACATGTTCTTCTTGGCAAGGGGCATTTGACAGCCCTGTGCAAATACCAGGGTCATTACCAAGCTACCTTACCACGTGGCAAGAGTGCCACCTTACACCGGATATGTGGTAAAGAAGTGAGACCTGCAGCGTACTCTGTGGCTTCGAAAATCCTCGCATTGTCCATCGATGAGAAGCTTGATCGACTCCCACAAGCCTTTAGTAGTACCATGGTCCGGCTGATAGCACGGCCATGTTGCTAGCAGTAACCATGGTCTAAGCTTTATCAAGCACCTCATGATCATACAACCCTATCGCATCCACGAGGCGAGATCATTATCGTTAAATATAATCGCACTACAGAACGAGATTTCTCAACGCTACTTCTCTCCTTACAACGCACACTCTATACACGTGTCGACCTGTGTTCAACCAGCTCGCATAATGATTCCTAGCACCATCCGCACCCTCGCGCTCCAAGCACGCACCGTTCAGCTCACGACTTCTTCCGACCCCAACTCTCCACGTCATTCAGCCGCCAAAACAAAAGCACTTCAACCCCAAGCCACCAGCTCCCGACCAACATGGCAGCGTCACCGCGACCTTTTGCTCTCTTCCCGCGCAAAACTCTGCTCTCCGTCAAAAACAAGCCCAACAGATCCGGGCAAAGTACAAACTCATGGTGCAATGTAAAACTGTCGCTTTGACGGCCGCGTTGTTGAAAAAAAAAACAATGTACTTGGCTGGAAGTGGCGTATGGAATGGCTTGAAATGGGAAAGAAGAAGCATGGGGAAAGTGGTGACGAGGGAGATTGGAATGGTGGTTGTGTGTTGACAAGTAGTCAACACGGTGCATTGCAGTTTGTGTAATGATATCTAGGGTATACTCAGTCTATACTCTACAAAACGTACCACAAAGTAGCCCCATGCTCTAATCCTTATGCGCTTGGTCTAGCAAATCCTTCAATATCTTGGCCGTACTCCTCATACCCTGAAGCGCATTTTCGTCGGGCCCTTGCCCTGGGGTCCACGTAGCGTGAGCAAAATCAATCATCTTGACTTCTGCCAGCTTAGGCAGTGTCTCCTCGTCGTCCTCATCTTCATGCTCGACATGCGCAGATCGTAGCTTTTGCTTTGTGTTTGCGTATTCTTCCACGTCGCCCTCGTAGACGAGGAGTATACTTGCGCTGTACATTCTGCTCTCTTTGCTCTCAAACACCTCCTGGATGTCTTTTACCTCGCCTAGGAAGTACGCGAGTACCTCCCTTGCCCTATCGAGCTCCGCTTCAGATTGAGTGCCGGGGAAGACGTAGTCTTTGAAGCCCTCGGTGATGTCTTCGGTGTTGAACTTGCGCCCGTACATTTTGTTATACACCCAATACCCCTCCTCCTTGTCCGCCTCGACAAACTCCTTGAGTTCCTCAGGAACATCGGGCACCTCAGCGCCCTTGTACGTGCGCATTCCTGCTATCCTGAAACCCAGACTGCCACTCGTAGTCTCATTACTCACAGCATCCAGTCGCGCTCTCTTCTCCGGTTTCGCAGCCTCATCCCACAACTGTGCACCGAGCTTCAGATCTAGAACATTTGGCTTTTTGAACCCATTTGTGATATTCTCAAGTACAATGTGTAGATCTGTGGCGAGGTGCTTGCCGTGCAGTCGCTCAATGCTACCGTCGGCCGTTTGTATGGTTCCACTCTCGACACTTTCTGCTGCCGCGGCCTGGTCGGCTGAGAGAGACAGCTGGCCCATGTATGTGGGGAGGTGGCGCGCGAGATCGGGGTGTGCACTCAAGGACTCGTAGAAGGTGATTTCGGCAGCCGTGCAGGGTTTTACTACTACGCCGCCTGATTCATCGCTGAGCACGCCGTCGCTGTTGCGCGTAATTAGCATGCTATCTTTGTACGCAAGGCTGCGTGGGACGTGGGGCAAAAGACGTACTGGCCCGCGGCTGCACTGCCATATGCTTTGAGACTGGACGCGTCATACGTCTTCGTTGCCATGGTGTGTGGGTCTTTTAGGGAATTGGGCTAGGGGATTGTCGGTTGTATGTGGTGTGGAAGTGGGAGATGCACGGCGAGGAAGGCTGAAGGACCCCACTGTCTGTCGCGTTTCAGGAACAAGGCGAGTCAGTCGATGCGGTCATACAGGGAAACATGACTCTCGTTTACTACAACATGGCGGAATTATCACCGTCACACTCTGGCACTTTCTGATATCACGTCAACTGACCCTGTGTTTTCTTATCCCGCGCCCAAGTAAAATGTCCCTGGTTTGCGTGGGGGGTTTTTTTTTCGACGAACAGCCATATTGACATATATGAGGGTACCATAAAGCATCTCAGTTGACCCATCATCTTTTCTACAGTGTTAGCTCGTAGCTGTGTTGTTTGTCCGACACATTCGATATGATAGTGTCTTAAGACCGAATGGACGCCAAAATCGTCGCGCGTGCCTGCCGTTTACAGGCAGCCACCCTCTCTCACCGCAAATTGCAAACGCAGTTGGCCGTGTTCACTGCAGGCTCTCACCTTACCTAGCGCCCGTGCCCTAACCCTGTCCCCAACACATGTATACTGCTTGTCCCCATCTCCTCTCCTGATTACCGAGCTTGGTTCAGAACTGCCAGCCGCCGCAATGGCAGCATATATCAATGACGGTGTCGGTCCAATCAACAACGTAGCAATCCAGGATCACCCAGATGGTGCAGAGATTCGTCGTCAGGTAAGTCTGCAAGTCCCCAACATATCGGCAAGTACTGCATACTGACCCCCTTCCAAGGTAGAATTCTACTTCTCCGATGAGAATCTTCGCTATGACTTGCACATGCTGCAAAACTGTGGCGGACGCACCAACAATCCCATCTCCATCAGCCGTATCTGCGGTTTCGGAAAGATGCGAAAGTACAAGCCGAAGAGGCTCGTCACTGCCGCCCTTCGCTTGAGCGCCTTCCTGGAAGTATCAGATGACGGAAAACAAGTCAAGCGGAAGGTGCCCTTGCAGGGGAAATGCCTCCTAGATCCGGACTTTGAAGATGACCCCGACTTCGCCTATGACCCGCGTGTGCAGAACAAGTCTACCCAGAAGCCGGTTCAGTTTCCCGTACCAATCCTTCCACAGGAGAAGATGAAGTACCCCGAAGGCGTGTCCAAAAACATGTTAAAGCCCACCGGGTTCGAAGGGGGCTATGTAGAGCCGGTTCTTACACCCGAGGAAGCTGAAGTTGAGGAAGAGATGTACAGCACCGACAAGCCCTTTGTTGAGCGCATCGAGATCGCCATCCAGCGTTTCAAGCAGAGGCGACGTATGCATGAGAAGTACGCGATCATCTTCAACAAGCTGATGCTCTTTGGGGGCGTGGAATGTGGCCCTCGCATGTATCAGGGAAAGTCGAAGCGGGATATGGAACAGTGGAGCGCCGAGGAGGTTGCAAGGGCTCTCGCTGTCCACCACGTACCCTGGGACCGTTCCGACGAGAAGCAGTGGGTTGTTGATTTTGTCGCTGTTTGCAAGGGTTTCTTGTAAGTCTATCAGTGTTATTTTCTTATGCGATGATCCGATGATCATGTATTTTCTAACGTCGAAATGTACAATGCTAACTACAACAGATCATCGTGGTACCCTCGTAATTACGGCTATGATGTGGAGGGCATCAAGACCGCTTGCCAAGTCCTGCGCTCTTTTCTCAGATACCTTCGTTACCACTGTGTCTGCCCTGAGTATGATGATCAGCTTGCTGCCGCCCTCAAGATCTGCGACCTCGCCGAGAAGGAGCTCCCCAAGGTCAATGCCGTCGGTATTGCTTTGCCCGGGGATTTCAACCAGTCTGCGAGTGTCATCTTTGGCGGTGCCCAGGCTGGTATCCACCTTGGCAACAAGCCTTGGGCCCAGGCGTTGAGGAAGGAGGGTATGGAGATTGAAGAGATTGGTATGCGAGACGAAGAGGCCAGGATCAAGTTCTCGACGGGCATTGCCGTGTTGGGCTCTGATGAGCAGTTCGACATGCTTGAGGGCGGCACCCTAAAGGTCCTCAGTAGGGTGTCTGCATATCTCGAGGTCACTTCCATTCAGCTTCCAAGCGAAGAAACCAAGGCCAAATACGCTGAGATAAACACGAAGAATCGCAAGCTCGTCCTCAAGCGCCTCGGGAAGCTCGTCTGTAAGACCATGTACACTGACGAGTGCGACAGTAAGCGATACGAGTTTTGGATCGAAGAAGACATCCTGGAGGATTGCTTTGTTGGCTTCAAAATGCGTGCGAATCTCCTCCTAGGCGATCTGACCATTCTCGACGACATTCAGGAGTCCATGTGTAGCTTCTACACCTGGATTCCGAACGAGCTGGGGAGGCCCAAAGAGATGCGGTGGGTTGAAGAGTGAAACACAAAGTAGTGGTTTCGGCGAGCGAGCGCATTCTTGCAGCTTGGTGAGACGTATACCATGCACGTAGCCAGAAATACATATGCTCCTTGGGTCTACATCGGCATTCCCCGCGGTAGGGCAAAGACACTGTGAGCAGGTAATTAGGAGACACTGTATCCGCGAGCGGCCGGCAGGGATCATCCGTTTCGTGTATGTGATGCACAGGTGATGCCTCATCCGCTCTACGCCAGCAACCGGAAGATGCGGCAAGTTAGTCTACCTTGGTATTCTCCACGGCAGAGCAAAGACAAGCTGGACAACCAAATAAGTGGCCATGTATTCCGCCAACCGCCTTGGGTGCCACTGGGTCCTGCTATGCCAATACGCTTGGCGTATCCAAATGCCATAGACTTTGGTGGTCTGCCAAGGCCCTATGCCGATCGGCTTGCCCGTGGAACTTGTGATGCAGCAAGCGGTTTGCTCACAGTACAGTAAATTCGGTAACGTTACGTGCTTCCACACCAGCAACGGAAATGAGTCCCGCCCAACTGCAACAATAGCACGTGTGGTTGTGAGGGAGATGAGATGGGCGAGAGGCTCCAGGCAGCGTGAGTAGGTGGCACCCGACTTCTCCCGTACCGAGCGTCTCGCATAGGGCAACGTGCGCAGTTCTGGCACACGTAGTAGATCAGGCTGGACACAGTCGTCGCGATTACGCGGAGAGGAACCAAGGACGGGGTCGAAGAAACGCCGCCAAGGCCTTGAGCTTGTGCCCAGCGACGCGGAGAAAAGGGAATGAGCTGGTAAAACGTGCGTAGTACCGCCGCGTCTTGTTGATTTTCTCTTTCCCCAAAACCTACGCTCTGTCCCTTCTGTCCTTATACTTCTGCCGTTTGCCGGCCTGCGCTATGCTGAAAGCCTGCCTCTCTGCGACCCCCTGGTTTGTGGTGTTTACAAGGTGTCTGGCCATCCATGAGCGCTGCTGAACGCTTCGACAAGAGTGTACTGGTTTCGCCATCACCTCAATCGACGAAAAGGATAGCGTAACTGGCATCGAGGCTTTGCGGAGCGGAACGGGAGATGTTGGCCAGGATGATGGAAGCGCCCGGCCTTTTCGATGCGCGATCTGTGGACTTCCCCAAAAGGGATCACTCATATGGTGAGGTTGCCCCCACCCAACTCTGGCTTTCGACGCCACACTCAATGTCTCACTGCACCCGTACACGCCTCCTACTAACACACAGCCAGTGCAAACATTCATCAACCCCTACATCTACGAGCCCTCTTACGCTCTCGCCATCATCGGCGTTGTCATTGTCGCGCTTCTCTCCCTCTACTCACTGTCGCAGTATGTGCGCCATCGGTCATGGTTCTTCTGGACTGCCATCATCGCCATTCTGATGCTCGACCTCGGCTTCATTACCCGGCTCGTATCCGCATACGATGAGGAAAAGGAGGATCCCTTCCTCATCTCTTGGCTCATGATCCTCCTCGCACCAAGTTTCCTTGCCGCAGCCTCCTACACGGCTTTTAGCCGTGTGATATGGTTCAGTTGTCCGACTCACGCCCTCAACTTCCAGACCCTGTGGTGTTTCCCCCGCTGGATAACATCCACATTCGTAACCTTTGATCTCTTCTCCTTCGTCATCCAGCTCATCGGCGCGTCGCAGATTAGTAGGCAGTACGACCGTTCGCCCTCTGGGTTCCGCACTATTAGCTCTTCTGAGCGCAACGCCCTACCAGGACGCGTCATTTTGGTTCTAGGCCTCGTTCTGCAGATGATGTGTTTTGTCTCGTTTTCCATCATCAGCATGCGCTATTTTTACCTGTCGCGCCACTGGACAGCACATGATCTAGGCGACATGCATCTCTGGCGCAAACTGTCCTACACAATCAACTTGTCGTCCGTGCTCATCGCTTTACGCGCCGTCTACCGCACAATGGAGATACCGCATGATCGCAACTACGGTCTCTTGTACCTGCAGAGCCACGAATGGTGTTTCTGGGCTTTTGACGCTGCGCCCGTATTGCTCGTACTGGCTGTGTTTGCGATTTGGCATCCTGGACGCTATCTCCCGCGGTCATACACCGCATTCGCGCTGAACAAACAGAGGGCAGTCCAGGAAAAGGATGAAATTGGATCCATGGATTGCGGTGTCAAGGGCGGGCCGGTAATTGAGCTAAAGAACTACCGACCAGAAGACTTTCAAGGAAGAAAGGCTGGTGGAAACGTATGAATGCGGGCGGTTTTTTATTCTTCTTGCGTTCTTTCTTCTCGTTTCTTTATATGTTTGATACCACTTTCAATGATAGCCTTGTATTGAATTCACATCTTCTTGATCATACTTGCTCATCTTCATGGCCTTTTTTTCTCTTTCTGGTTTAAGACCCTATATGCTTCCACGCAAAATTTAAGGCAAGAAGTTATTCTCACATGATGGAGACATTGACGATTACCAGCCAGCTACATTTCAATTCGCTTTTGCGTCTGCTTCTCTGCCTGAGAAATGTTCAAAAATTGGAGGGTAGTTTCGTGGGTAGAGTGTTGTTTGCATACCTTTTCGTAATTTACGGTATTTACTAAATACGAAGTGTCGCACATGTACCTGAGACAACAAAAATATATAAACTTTTATTGGAAAGAATTGCTCATATACAAAGTTTAGAGAAATGTAAACGATATTGCTAGGAGGCAAGCAGTTGGGTGGATGGGGTGTTGCTGGATGATTGTGAAGAGGTCAGCCATGTCATTTTGGTAGTGAACACCCCACAAGATCAGCGAAGAAACGAAAAGAGCGCCAAAGTGATGAGGAAAAGCGGCCATGCGGAGGAAGTGTTATCTGATTGGTCGAGCGCACGGCCCCTCATCCAAAGTCGAAGCTCCACTGCAAAGCATCGCGAGCTATCCGTGCAACTTGTGCGTACCAAACTAAACCGCAACACTTGCAGACATACGCTCTTTCCCCACGCCACACCAGATAGCGCAACTAAGCCTCCATGATTAGTCCTGCGCTTTGGAAATCTTGAATCTGTCATCTTCGTATCCGCGCATAGGTCCAACCGCAGCCCCTTCCGTGGGTAGACCACGCTAGGCATACTTGTTCGCTCATACCGTCGTGCTCAGCCCAGAGAAGATACAACGTCAAGACAGGAACTAGGCTTGAGTGCTCTCTCTATCGCCAGATTCTGGAAACTTATCCGCGAACCACGCATCCCCCCACCATTCACCAATCCAAACTCTCACAATGTCACTCAACGCATATTTGAACAGTAGAAATACCCTCCCCCTCTCTTTGGTCCAAGACTGACTTATTCCAGAGAAAGTATCTGTGCTCACCCTCGATGGGCGCACAATGGTTGGCTTGCTACACTCATGTGACGGCAGCATGAACCTCGTCCTTCAAGAAGCCGTCGAGCGCATCATCCGACCACTGGAAGAAGAAGTACCCAGCGAAGAAGTGCCCTTGGGACTATACATCATACGAGGCGATAGCGTGGCGGTGGTGGGCAGGGTGGACGAAGAGATTGATTCAAAGATCAATTGGTCAAAAGTGCATGGTGAGGTGCTGGGCAATACAAAACACAACTGAGGTGAGTCTGGGATTTGGGGTTTGAGAAGGGAGCTTTCTAAGCGATACTCGGGATACTGGAGGCCGAGGGGATGGATAACTTGAGGATCATGCCTTGGGACTGCAAGGAAGGCCAGGCGCATAAGACCAGTATGGCTTGGGGGGGGGGGCACGGGAAAAAATGCTTGTTGGATATTTCGAACATGACGAGGCAATGATACCCACGAATACAGCACAGTACGCTGAGTATGTCATCCCCAAGTACCTATCACGCGCTTATGCTGACCCTTCAGACTATGAGATGCTTTTCATTATACGCACTTGGATATCATGGAAGCGAGAGACTATAACATGTCAATGTTATGTAACGGTGGTTTCGTCTCTTTTTCATGCGACATGCCCTTCAAACGTAACACTCAACCCACGCCCTACTTACTGCACACTCCTCCCCACACCCTGTCCAATCCCTACAATGTTCTTATGATCGCTCGGATTCGCAGCAGCCTCATACAGCACAGAGACAGCCTCCTTGTTCAATTTCATAAAGTCGCCCTTGAATGCCAAATAGCTGATCCTCGTCTCGTCTTCCTCGCCATTGCTCCAGTTGTCCTCGAAGAACAGGGCCAAACTCCTCGTCGTGCCAAACTTTGCCCGCTTGACGGGAATCTCCTGCACCTCTGAAGTCTGGCTAATCTCAAGCACTTGCGTGGGTTCCTTCTCAGACGCAGTCTCAAAATCGAGCGAGTCTTGGTTGACAAAGACTTTGAGCGTCTTGGGACAGTCCGGGCCAGGGCTTGTGCGCAGGATTATGCTGTGTAGGCGTACTTGGCCAGTGAAGGGGACAGTCATGAGGAGTTGTTCGTCAGCGCTACTTTTCAGCTCGGGCGTCGGGTCTAGCCGCTGTGCCCATGTCTTTTGGCATATGGCCCGACCGCTGTTGGACTCATCTTCGTTGAGGGTGACGAGTTTTGGGAAGTCGAGCTGCTCGTATAGAATGTTCTGGAGCGCAGGCGTGATGTCGTCCGAGTGGTCGTGGCCGTCACCGTGGTCATGATCATGGTGTTCGTCATGGCAGTGCGAGTGCGACATGTTGGTGTCGTGCTTCTCGATGTTGCTAGGTGGGGGCGGGGTAGCTTGACCTGCAGTTGTTCAAGGGTGTTGTTGCGTATAGCCCTGAAGGTCGAACGCTATATGAACAGGTGTGAAAAATATAGAAAAGCGGCTATGACGTACGTCGCTAGGTGTATGAAGGGAAAGCATGACTCTGACGCGTCTCTGGCCTACATTCGGAATGAGAAGTCGCCTCGTTGCGCAAGTCTCAGGGCACGTGGTCACCACAAGCATCGATCCGCAGGTACCGTCTCAGTTGATATGTCGTGATTCTAGAAAAAAACATGCATCGCTTAGTCGAATCATCCAGAAAGTGCCAATAAACACCCCAACACCGCGCTCTAATGCCATCTATACGCAAACCAAAGCAAATGCAATGCTTCGTCATGCAAGCATGGGCTGCGATGCCTGCTCAGCAGCCCTCTCCCTCGCTCTCCTGGCAGCCCTATCCTTGGCCATTTGCGCCTTTTCCTCTGGTGTAAACTGTGGCTGTGCGACAGGCGCATCGGGTAGCGCGGGGACTACGCCGTTGACTTCTGCTTCGAGGGCCTCGAGCTCGTCCTCGACTTCGTCTTCGTCTTGGTTGGACATTTTGTTCGCGAGGAGCTCGCTGATTTCCTATCAACCTATGTGTCAGTATGGCCAGGGATTCATAGATGACGTGTATACGCGCACCTCTTGATAAGCCCGAGCCTCCTCATTCTCCCCCAGCAACTTCTCAACGTTCTCTATACCGCCCATTTCCTTGTGAATCTCCTTGAGAACTGCTGTTCCCTGTTGCAGCCCATACAAGACATCCTTTTGCACCAGCGCAAACTCGACATCGCTCGTCAGTATCTCGAGCTGCGCCAACTGTTGGTCCGTCTTGGACAGTAGACTCTCCTGGTACTTCTTCCGCCTCAGTGCCAGCTTTGCCTTGTTCGTATCGCCCTTGGCTAGACATTCCTTTGCGATGGCCTTCTCGCGATCGGTGAGGACGGTGATGCGTTTCTGGTACTGTCGCAGCTTGTCGCGCTGGTTCTTCATGTCCAGGATCGCCCTAATATGTTAGTAATGGCAAGATGACAACCAGCAGATACAACTAACTTGTCCTGGGCGGAGATTTTATTTGCGCTGCTCGAGTTGCCCATGTTGTTGCGATCTCCATGGATGTTGAAGGTTGCGCATGTGACTCCCCGTCGGGTCCCTGTGCCTTGATTGACGTACGTATCACGTGTCGAAACTTAAACCTTGGCTTTTATTGGATCTCAGCACAACCACAATGTCACTACCAAATTTTGAGTTATAAAAGTGCTGCTGCTCAACTACAGAACACTAGTACCGTTGCCTGGAGGCTGGGGGCTATAACTTTCGCGCTGCCGTGCTCTCAATTTCTCATCAGCATCTCCAGCATTGACTAGGGGCGGAACACGGCCGGCGCTAGTCCTATCGATAAGATGCGCGAACTTTTTTGTGGACTTGTATGGCATCCCTCTGGTATCAGAACGTCGCCAAACTACTACTGGCTACTACCGTATCTCTTGCAGCTAATTCTGACCCATTGTTCTGTTCTAGTGTTCTCCAGAGACTACTGTGATTGAAACATACTCACTCCCCAGTGCCTCACCTTGTATACGCCCAAGGAAAACCTACGTTCCCTAATACGGTCTACTTAGCCGAACTGCTGCTTCCAACAACACAAAACGAGGATTTGTGTGCACCACATCGACATGGCAAGAGGCCGCCCATCCCTCCAGACCGGTTTGGACAAAGAGGTGTATCAAGTTGTTCGCAAATACATTGACGAGAAGAACGAGTCGCCACGTCTGTCTACCGTATACGACTACATCCAGCGTTCCAATTCGAGCCTGAAAAGACGGCCCAAGAGACAGCTGGAGGACTCCATCGATCGCGTTATCGACGTTATCCGTGAAGATGAAGAATCCGGCGAAGAAGACGAGATGGCCGAACTAGAGGGCGACTTTGCCATGGACGAACCAAAAGAGAAAAAGGACCGATCAAGTGATTGGATGAACCGCCAGATTGTCAACCAGTGGGCTACTCCTGCCAATGGCGAGAGGAGTGAGAAGATCAAGAAGCGGGACGGGGGAAAGTCAAAGGAGGAGCGCGACAGCAAGAGGCAGAAGAAGGCAGAGGCGCGAGACAACAAAATCGATACTGCAGCACCCACCGGGGTTACCTTGGATGATCTTGGTGGGGTCGAAAAGGTCAAGGAGCAGTTGAAGGAGCACTTGGTCCTACCTCTTCTAATGTCACAGGAATATGCCGATCGCATGATCCCTATACCTCGTGGTATTCTCCTCCATGGACCACCGGGATGCGGAAAAACAGTCATCTGCCGGGCCTTTGCTGCCGAACTTGGTGTGCCCTTCATTGAAATCTTGGGTCCTTCTGTCGTTTCAGGCATGTCTGGAGAGTCCGAAAAACAAGTTCGCGAGCATTTCGAAAAGGCCAAAGAAGTTGCGCCATGTCTCATTTTCATTGATGAGATCGATGTCATTGCGCCCAAGCGAGACAGTGCACAAAGTCAGATGGAGAAGAGGATTGTCGCACAACTTCTCATATCTATGGATAGCCTCGCAATGGAAGGCAATAATGGCAAGCCTGTAATCGTACTCGCAGCCACAAACCGCCCAGATAGTCTAGACCCTGCTCTACGACGCGGGGGTCGATTCGACACTGAGATCAACATGGGCGTACCAAACGAGCTCATGCGACGGTCCATTCTTCAAGCGCTCACCCGCCAACCAAAGTTATCCCCAGATGTGGACTTTGATATTTTGGCGAAGAGAACAGCTGGATTCGTTGGCGCGGATTTGAAAGATCTTGTCAGCAAGGCTGGCACATGGTCCATGAATCAGTTTCGGAGAGCGCTCGAAAAGCAGGCAGCTAGTGCAGAAACTGTAATGGAAATCGACGATGGGACTCTTATCCAGGCAGACTTACAGGTGGACCAGTCGATTCGTCGTTTGATCAAGCGAGTAAAGGATACAAAAGCTCCACGGCCAGAAGGATTCGAAGATACAGTGATCGCTATGCAAGCCTTTGAGGCTGTCCTTCCAACCATAACTCCTTCGTCAAAGCGTGAAGGATTTGCAACCGTACCAGACACCACATGGCGTGACGTCGGAGCGCTGTCTGGCGTCCGGGAAGAGCTGGAGATGGCTATCTGCGAGCCTATCAAAGATCCAGCTAAGTTTGCCAAGTTTGGCATCTCAGCACCTACTGGAGTGCTACTCTGGGGTCCTCCGGGTTGTGGCAAGACACTTTTGGCAAAAGCAGTGGCTGCTGAGTCAAAGGCCAACTTTATCAGTGTCAAGGGACCTGAGCTGCTGAACAAGGTACATTTTTGTTCATCTAATCACATTGGATACATGGCGTTTACTAATAGCTTCTAGTATGTTGGCGAATCCGAACGCGCCCTCCGACAGGTCTTCATGCGCGCCCGGTCCTCTGTACCCTGTGTCATTTTCTTCGACGAGCTTGATGCCCTTGTCCCTAAACGCTCAACGGAGCTTCACGAAGCCTCTGCGCGTGTCGTCAACACGCTCCTTACCGAACTTGATGGCCTTTCTATGCGCGAAGGCATCTACCTCATTGCTGCAACTAATCGGCCCGAAATGATCGATGAAGCCATGCTTCGGCCCGGTCGTTTGGAAACTCTCCTCTATGTCGAGCTGCCCAAGCCAGAAGAGCGCGTTGATATTCTCAAGGCTCTGATTCGTCAGCGGGGCGTCATTAGCCCAGAGCTAGCCGAGGTAGGCAGGCTAGACGCTTGCAAGGACTTCTCGGGTGCTGATCTGGAGAGTTTGTTACGCAAGGCTGGTCAGCATGCCTTGAGAAGGCGCAGCGAAATGGTGGAACTTGTTGACTTTATGGAGGCAGCGAAGACCGTACGGCCTAGTGTTGGTGATGTGAAAAAGTACGAAAGGTTGCGAGAGAGATTCGAAACGAAACTTTTCTAGGTCATGTTTTCCATGCAAGATGATAGGTTCTGCAGTATACGAGACACACCGTCTTGATTGCTAGGCCAGGAGGATTTGAGTGTACACATCTAGTACTTGTATAGACATAAGTCCTCGTCCTTTTTGTAGGCACGGCAGCTGCCTCATACCTCATGCATCCATCCTCTGAAACTGAAAAACCATAGCCTCCACCTCTTTTTTGCCCATCTCGTTACTCGCAAATATCTCTTTGAACCAGCCCTTTATCCCCTTCTTTTTCACCGTCTCTGCCCCTTGACCACCTTCGCCCTCATCCCCCATCTCTTCCCGCCATCCCTTCGCCCCAGGACTCTGCGGCCCATCACTCTGCGCCAAACTATCCTCACTGCCCTTACTCTCACTCTTCCCCCCGTAAACCGTACTTTCCTTCAAGATAGACAGCGCCTCACTCCTCACAAACATCCCCACCGTAGGCGACCCCCCCAAAACTCCTCTCTCAGTAAACACGGCGCCAGTCGCTTCAGCAATCGCTCGAGTGCGTAGACACTCGAAGCAGGCATAGTTGCTGTGTGTGTCTTTGTGGCGTAGTTTGTACCTTTGGCAGGCGCGGCCTGTGGAAGGGAGGCGGTCGGTTGGTATTAGGATTGAACAGTAGTTCCATCGGAGGAATCGGGTGTGTGTGCAGCGGAGGTAGCGGGTGTGTGTTTCTATGCACATTTTGGAGTGATAGTGGTGGAGGGTTGATAGCGGGTGGGTTGAACAGGGAGGAGTGGCGGAACGCCGTATTGGTGCGGGAGGTGTAGAGTGCTAGAGGGAAGTGGTGGCGAGAATGGAAAGGTAACAGACTACATTTTTGGCGAGTTTGGTTGTGGCGGTGTTTGTGAGATCACAATGCGTGAAAGAGGAGGAGAGGGCGGGGGGATTCTCTTGTGCGGTGCAGTGAAAGGTGAGTGTGGCTGAGTCGTGATATTTATGGTCCTCGTTGCATACTCATTCATGAAAATGGCGCTCCATGTCCTGAGGACTAGTTTGATAGCAAGTATTCCAGCGTCTACTGTAAAGCGTTCTGCGATTTATCTATAAGCTCTTTCTGCACGTTTATGTCTTTGTCTTTGTCTTTGCCATGGCTTGCCTCCCAGATGCTCTCCGTCATCGCGATCACACTTGGAGGGATCCACAGTTGCATTGAATAATGTGATAGTAGCTGTAACAAATGGGCATCTCTGACTCTTTACTTTAGCGCATGACCACCGCGGAGCCCACCATCCTTCTCTATTCAGGAAGTCACAAAAAAGCATCAATCACTGCGGACATGAGACCGACCCAATAGTAGCTTTGGAAGGGAGTGAGCTCCTCCATATGACTCTACATGGCAGCGAAATCATCCAACTTGGGTAATCTTCTCACTCCAGCATCGAAAACTGCGGACACAACGCCGACCCAATCCCATCTCCTACGGAACTTCATCCCCCCTCGGAAACCCACCACAAAACCTCATACTCCCCAAATCCAGTAACTTGTACCAAAGCCATCGAAACCTGCGGTCATGCGACCGAGCCAATACGCTCTCAATCCAACACCATCATGACATCCCTCACCAGCCCAGTGGAACCTCAATCTGCCATTCACCATGTTCAGAAACAGCAGAAGCAGGCTTGGCGATCGAAAACGATAAACAGCGGACTTTATATCCGCGGTTTCCTACTCATTTGGGAAAGTGACGGGTAAAAAGTATCCATAGCAGTCGGAGCGAAGTGCCGGTTTCACAGCACGTGAGATAATCTTCACCATGGCTTTCCTAGTTTGGGAAATCGGATCGAGATTAAAAGTCACGAGATCAGTCGGTATGGTGCACCCGCGGACGCATACACGGGATCATGAATCAGGGGTGGTGTTTGCCTGCATGGGCGGCATGCATGGAAGGGTTCGCAAGGCTGTGATTTTCAATGATTCGGACATGATTTCCGCTCGCTTAGGCTAGCTGTAGGATTTCCGGAGGAATGGTATGAATGGAATGGGTTTTGCATAGGCCATGCTTAGTGGTACAGCAGTCAACGGATGCTTTTTTTACCCGCGGAACTTGCTCGAATCGAGGTTGCTATTTTGTTGTCGGGGAACACTTTTCTCGACAGAAACCTCGGTTGTAGTTGTATAGGCCACTGCTATTTTGGGAAAGAAGCTGCCAGAGGCGTTGATTGTAGCTGGGCTTTTCGGCGAAATGCATCAAACGGCCACGCTAAATGATCATCGTGTGATGGCGTGGTTGTGCGCCCTCTCCCAACGTTTTCTTCCCCTCACGCCATGATAATCAAGCCTAGCTTTCTCTCTCTCCCCTCTTCGTCTTCCTCCAGAAACCCTGCTAAGCTTGGAATAGGTAGGTAGCCGGAAAAGCAAGTTAAAGGCTGAGCACAGGTTTCGTAGTTGATGTCCCATGTATGATGTATTTCTTGTCTCAACCTGACGAACCCGCGCAGAGACAACAAGACATTATCCTCAACCCCTCCCGCCGATTCCCAACAAGGAAGAAATAGCCAACTGGCATTGATAATGGGTGGCGCAGTCGGCGAAATTGACCGCCGCAGTGGATTTGTGGATTGGCCGCGTACAGCGTTTAAGCAAAGCTTTCGTTGAAACATGGAGCGATTCCTGCGTCGACTGACCGAACCTTCCGAAAGGATTACGGATAGGCTGCATAGGTTACAAGGAGATTGCCACCGAGCTAATCATAGCACTTGGGAATCTGCAAGTCTGGCCTGATGGAGTATGCACATGTTTGGTCCGAAAGTCCGGAACCCCTGATCGGCCCGTAGACTACAGGTCGGAGGGAGCGGCTCTGCATGATGCGACATTTAACAGGATTGCGGGTCTTTTGTTCTCTTGGTTCCAAGACGCGGCGACTAGGTTGTTAATTCATACCTACGTTGACGGTAGTGCGCGGGAGCGACCGGACCACTCAAGTGGGCGATGGTGCAAGCATTGCGTAATTGGCTAGTAATACGTATCCACCTAAAAACCCTCCGTCGTAATACATACAAGTTACAACACGGCCCCCTCTAACCCTCACTTCCAGTCTACTGTTCGCTCAATACCGATAGCGGTTGTCCAACTCCCTTTCCAACGTTCCCAGTCCCCTCGGCCCTTCGGCATTCATGGCGCTTTCAGGATGCCCCAAGATGATGGCTTGCCTGGCTCCAAAGGGTCCGCCCTGATCCTCATCGTCCAGCGGTATAGTCAGATCGCCCTCTCTCTCTCCTCCGCCATCCCCTTCCCACTTTAGAAACTTTTCGAACGCGCTGGTGCCGCGTACGCTACCGGTTTTGTCGTACCGTTGAATCATATGGCGCATCTGGCCGATCCAGCGTGCACAGCCTTTACAGACGGCCATGTCTCTGCTGACGTGGGTGCGCTTCACCGGTGCATCGCATTTTACAGCCACAAGTTGGTGGTCTGGTAGGGTGGAGTAATCCAAGGCTGCAGTGTAGGTGTAAGAACCAGCGCTAGACTGTGAAGTTCTGGGTGTGGCTGCACCTGATAATCCGGAATTTGCGTGTCGAGATGATGATGACGACGCGCTGGTGGAAGAGCGCGAAAGCTGTCCACTTAATGAGAAGAATCGCCGTGTTGACGAGGCGCGCTTTGGTGATGCGTGGAAGTTTGTCGCTGGTGGAGATACTGGTGGGGAGCCTGGTCCGCGGAGGTCATTCAGCCTCTGGACAGCCGCGTCGCACAGCGTCCATGGCTGCTTGTGCGACTCTCCAATATGTCCGCAGCCATTGTGTTGACTGTAGTTGTGATAACACATGATAGCGACTCCTTGGCTTAGCCTCTACCAGCGTTCGCAATGGTCGGCACCAATGACGTAATTTATCGATGATCGGATGGAGTAGCGCAGTACTGTAGACTGAGGTATGCAGGGATTTGAGTTGTTGCTTACGGTGGAGCAAACAAAAGACCCTGGATTGTGGTGGAGTATGAAGGTTATTGTATAAGTGAATGCATTCAACACATGACTTCACGCCGGGAAGATATACGATACTGGAAGTTGCCAGCTATGACTCCAATCTTTTCTTGCTGTCAGCAAGATCTCGTATGCTGACTCCTTGTGCCTTGTTCATTGGGCGAGCGGTGAAGCGATTTGCGCAAGGATTGAGCTGTGTCACGTGCCGTCTCCGACGTGGCAGATCCCCAACTCACTCACTGATGATTTGGCAGGATCCTGTATGTTTCAGGCGTGGAAGCGCTCGCCATCAACACGATTGCGTGGCGCTACCGGCGACCATGCATGCTGGCAAGCTTCTCAATGCGCAAGGCATATCACGCTGCTTGAGTGTATCATGTCGTCGCTCCAATGCCTACATATTGGAATCCATGTTCGGGAAACCTGCGTTTGGTGTTGTTGTGGGAGGTCCAGCCTTTGTGACGTCATCCCCCAACTCGCCCTTGCAGCGATCTGGCAGAAATGCGATAACAGTGTCAACTAGAGAAATTTAGGAGTTATGGCCGTGTTGAGTCGCAGTATTGGATGTTCAAAAGGTGTCATTGAGAGAAGCCAGAACCGCACAGACACGACCGCTTGGCGTCTTCTTCCGACTTCATCACTCCCTGATGCTCACCCACCACTACTGCCATCGCATTGGGTCAACCGTTGCCATGGCTTATGTGGGTGAATTCCTTAGCGCTACTGCTTCATCATGCGCTGGCAGCATTCTATCGTGCTGATACGCTCTTCAAGTCACGGCATTCCAGGCCTCGTAAGCTACTCGTTGAAACACCCTCCTGTCCATTTTCTTAGCTCTCCAGGCTTGCCTTGAACAACAATGCACCTCTCAAGGGGAGAGTATTGGTACTGGCATCCAATGGATATGTTTCTTCTGGTTGAGAACCCGTGGATAGGCCGTGGTGTTGAAGATAGACTTTGTCTAGGTCTCTTAGAGATCACCAATGAGTACGCGTCTTACTGCTTTTGATGGCGAAGCTACCATATGGCGTCGTTTTGACTTCCGCACCCCAGTTAATAGCTTCTTTATCTTTATCTTGTCAGCAACATCCTTTTCGGACAATTCCAGCTCTTCCAGACCACCTATATTGAGTTCCGTCACGATGGGTTCCATAACAAGACGCTACATTCCATGTCATAAAGTCTTTGAAAGATCCCAAATAGTGCAGCACGCTGAACGTGGGGATTAAACTCAGCTCAGATGTGAACGAGGGGTCTTTGCACACCCCATGAGACCTTGTCAGATCCCGTTCTTGTCTCACCAAACCGGTTCCATCAACCTCCAACACCAATCCCGTGCAAGAAACAAGCGCCCCTATACCGCATCCATTGAACTGCAGATCGCGAAGTACAAGTGTTCCCAGGGTGCAAGACATGACAGACGCGATGATTTGCACATCACTCTTCTACCCTTTCCCTTAAGCTGGTGATTGCCAACATTGCAGCCACTGGTCTAATTGTTAATCTGCTTCTAATCCTTGGAGATTTCGTGAACTCGCTCAGGGGAAAGGCTACACACAGAAATCTGCCGAATGTCGTCACTCCAGCCATGGAGATTTCTGTAGTGCTGAAAAGTCCGAGACATCATCTGTTAGAAGCCCAAGTACTTCAGATTAAAAAAATTAGAAATTGAGGAGGGTTTTGGTTTGGAAATTGCGGCCGTTGGGGTGAACGTGGATGTTGATGCTGCGCCTCTCTTGTCTTACGCAACTGAGTTCAGAATCCATGTCATGTCGCTCTGTGTTCAGCCCGTGTTTTATCGCCTATGGGAGGGATGTGAGGACCTGCTCGAGGGTTTCTAGCGAATAATTACACTTGTCGCCATATTAGCAATGGCCGAGACCAGGACGCTGTGGGCCAACGAAGACTCCCGCTTCTGAGCGATTTCAGACGCTCGGATACGATTGACGCTGCTAAAATCTCACGTCCATGCAAATGAAGATTGAGATACACTAGCTAGTTCCGATAAGCAACGATCTACGTGCACGATTTATCAGTGAAACTGCCATGGAATGGTCGAGATTGCCTGTTGCATTTCATAACCATCTTTCCAGTTACCCTGACCATCGATATCCCGTCATAGTAATCAGTTCCTATTCTATACTCTTGCCTTTATTTTAGATAGCCTTTTGAAGCTAATAAACAATCTCTGCATCAGCTAAGATACTACTTGCTATAACAGGCATATCAACGAGCAAACTGTTGCTACGCCATAGCTATACTCAAGTAGCCCTCAAGTTCAGATCATGCGCAATTATTGTTTTACAAGTGATATCGATGCTCAACAGCAGATTTTCACAACGCGGTGTTGTGGTAACAATGGAAGAAAGCAGTAAAAGCGCTATCCCTTTCATCTTTTTATAATTGCTCACTCTCTTGCTCCGGTCAGTGTAGCTTAAGGTTGATGGACACCCGTGAAAACCAAGATCAAGGCAAGTGCTGCTGCTGATTCTGGCTTCGCATCCAATTCTATATTATGTGACGCACTTGAAGCATAAACTAGAATCGGGGATCTAATTTCTGCCAGGTTTCTGTATTCATAAATCTTGTGCATTCATAGAGATTGCTGAGACGCCAAAGATAATCTCTACTGCCTTTTGATTAAATTTGACCAAAACTCCTCCTTCCATCTTTGTACCATCCGCTATGTCTCTCCTTCACTTCTTTCCAAATTGAACGGTTGTAGTAAGATAAAGCAAAAGTTGTTGTCTCAGGCTCACAAGATCTACGAGTGTTTCTGGTGCCCGCAGTCGATACACAATGAGAGAATTAAAGAATTCAATAGCCCATCACATCCTATCCTCCATCATCATGTACCTGCAATCTTCCGTGGAACATGCTCATCGTAATACAGAGTCTCTCCACTCTTTCCACCCTCGAACAAACCCAATGCCATCTTCGCAACCGCCTCTCCGCACCACTCCGGTGGCTCTACCATCTCATCGCCCATCCCATCCCAGATCCTGAACCTCTCAATTTCATGGTCTGCCATAACACCCCTATGCTTCCCTTCTAATAGCCCATCAATCATCTTCGTGCGTGTCAACTTTGGGTAAACGCCTTGCACGTTCAGAAGGGGCTCTTCATGCGCGAGACAGGAAACAAATCGGGTTAATGCGGCTTTAGTAGTACTATATGGTGTCCATCCGTGGTAGGTTACGGCACTATCGCAGGCCGAGGTGAGAATAATCACCTTACCACGGCCGGCATTAAGTGGATGTGAGGTCCGTGAAGCACGGAGATGCGGAAGTGTGATCTGGACCTGCGGGTAGTTCAACTTGTCAGTTTTGGGAATCGCTTGACCGGAAGAGTGCAGCGTACCATGTTCATGGCTCCAAAAACATTGACATCAAAACTTCTCTTGACAGCCTCAATGTTCAGCTTCTCAAATGTCTGGATCGGTGTAATGATGCCAGCACAGTAAACCAGGGTGTCCAAGCCCCCGAAAACGTTGAAGCAAGTCGTCACCGCTAGTTCGCGGTCTTCATCGACTGTGACATCGCCCTCCACAATGCGCAAGCGCTCTCTTTGTTGCTTGGTGAATTCAAGTTTGATATTGGAGTCGATGAGACCGAATGCGATGACCTTTGCATTTAGAGGAAGGTATGGCGAGGACAGAATCGATTGTGTTATGGAATAGCCGATGCCGGAGGTTCCGCCGACGACGAGAATGACTTGAGGCTTGCCCGACATGGTGCAAAAAAGCGTGGAAACCTCCTTTAGGCCGCGCACGTGTGGAGAAAAGAGGTGCAAGTTGCTTGGAGATGATTTGGAGCTTGTGCTATTCCAGAAGGCCAAAGATGGACGTCTACCCCGCGCTAAGGCCAAAAGGAGTAAAATTGGGGTTCCGGGCGGCAGGTCAAACCAACCACGTCAAGACACGGTTGCCGGACATGATGCCGTTGTTGTGCCACTAATACATTCACTACAGACGAACACAAGCTTCCTTTGGCGCCCTCCGTGTCTTACATGATGCCTTCTTCAATAGCCTTGATCTGCAGTACCAAAATTCTACTGTAATACCTGGAGAGCGCCAGGTTACCGCCCATGAACCACAGCCCCGGATGTCCACTCTTCTGCCACATGGTCCTAAACTCACCTTCATCGTTGAATCCCCAAACGTCGCTAACCCGATCTGCCACTTCGTCTCCAAAGATCTTCCGTGCTTGCGTACGCATGTTCTGATATCCGGTCGCAAACACAATTTCATCAGCTTCAATTTTCTCGCCATCTGCAAACTCGATGCCGTTTGGCAAGATCTGCGCAATTTCTTGACCCTGTTTGACCTTTATCTTGCCGTCAATAATGAGTTGGGATGCTCCAACATCAATGTAATAACCTCCGCCGCGCTGGAAGTACTTGATCAAAAGGCCCGAGTCCATGGGCCCGCTGTCAATTTGGAAGCCGGCGGCACGGAGACCATCGTGAATTTTCTTGTCATGATCTGCCTGTATCTTGGTGACCTTGGTTTGTTGTGTTTTCAAGAGCTCACTTGGCAGGCTCCAGAAAGTAAGATCGGCATCATCCACAGGTGGCGAATCTTGATCGTAGAGTCCCTTGTTGCCAATATCGGTTATGGCTTCAGATGAAACAACACAGGTTGTGCTACGCTGAACAATTGTGATGTCGTAGCCTTTCTCAAAGAAGTCTTGTGCAATGTCATGGCCAGAGTTGCAGCAGCCAACAACTACCGCCTTCTTTCCCTTCGATTCGGGGCTGGCACCAGGATGTTCCGAGCTGTGGCACAGGCGTTCACCTTTGAAGGTTTCCATTCCCTTTATTTTAGGGAAGTTCTTCTCGCCAGAATGGCCCGTAGCTTGCACAATGTGCCTGGGGTGCAGCGTGCGCGTTTGAGAGGTCCCGTCTGGCATCCGACGCTCTACAGTCACCGTCCACTGCTTCTTGCTCTCATCCCATGAGGTTGATTTGAGGCTCGTGGAAGTCCATACGTTGAGTTCGAGCAAGGTGACATAGGCCTCGAAGAACTCGGCAAGTTTGTCTTTTGGTGTGAAGACTGGCCAATGCGCGGGGAAGGGCACATAGGGCAGATGGTCGTACCAAACCGGGTCGTGCAGTACAAGCTGCCGGTAGCGCTTGCGCCAATTATCGCCAACCCTTTCGTTTTGATCGATCATGAGAGCTGGGATTCCCAGCATTTTCAGACGTGCAGCCACCGTTAATCCACCCTGCCCAGCTCCCAGGATCAGCACTATAGGGTCGATTTCCTCTTTCTCCGCATCGCGCTTCTCTTTCCAAGTTTTCCTTGCTGGGTCACCACCGTGCTTAACACCTTTGGTTCTCCTGTGCCCCAGAGGCTCTTCGTGGCCCTTCAGCTCTTGCAAGAGTGTGTACAAAGTAAAAATCTTCCACTGGCCATTGTGTTCAGCCAAATTCATGACACCTTCACCACGTCCGATGCTTGTCTCAAATGTGACAAAGAAGTTGATGCCTTGAACATCTCCGAGTATGTCGATAGCCCCAAATTTTGGTGCTCGGTAGTTCGTACTCTTGTCTACTTCAATCTTCTCCAATCGCACCTTGCTAGAGTCTAGGTATTCCTTGATGGCAGCATTGCCCTTGACTGTCCTGAGGTTCCAAGTCAAGGCTAAATGATCTCGCCAGTAGCTGTTGTCGTTGAAAAAGAGCTCGGCGATTGCAGAGTGGTCTTGCTTCGAGAGAGCGTCACTGAAGCGGCTGACTACTTCGTTTGCAACTTTATGTGCGTCTACAGAGTTGTTCTCTGAAGATGTTGGGAACTCGCCGAGCTGTATGTTGACAGAGCCTGCCTCGGGGCGTTCGCTGGAGCGGATGGAGATATCGCCAACCCCCATGTTCGCTATTTTGTGTGATGACGTAGGATCAGGTTTGGAGTGAATGTAAGACACGTGTAGTAAAGATGAGGCAGTAACAGCACCGAGAGACGCAGACGAAGCCTTTAAAGATGCACCAAAGCCATCAGATGTGTAATCAGGTCTAGACGCGGGATACCCTCTTGGTGCAATCCGTATACGCGTCTAAGTGGCCAAGCGTTCGTTTTCCTAAAGCGCGTTGTGTATGCTCGGCAAACCTTCCTCGGAAGCAAGTGCGGGGAACAGCCATATATCCGGGGACATGACTTTGTACCATCTTCTCATGTAATCCACCACCCCAACATACCCCGCACAAATACCCGAAAACCGCATCGTTTCCGCTTCCAGATCTCTTTCTTTCTTGACGGCTGTAGGCCTGGCATTGCGAGGCCAACGCCATCATGGGCAGGAACCGCTTACTTAATGTGGCCTAGTGCATGCTTACCCCTTTTGGAAGAGACGGCAACTTCGTCACCTACTGCGGGCCATCACTTGCTTTAAATGCTTCGTTTCAATTCCATCTTCACATTCTAAAAGGTATTTGATAGCAATATCTCTTAGGTAGATGACATGAGCTTCGTAAACACTTCCCAATCTGGGTCCGGTTAGGACTGGCGGAGAGCCAAGACTTCCGATACTAGGCCTGCTTGGGGCATCCACACACGCAATACACATGGTTAAGTTGCGAGAAACTACATGTATAGAAACACTTAAAAATACTTTCGTCAGCAGAATGTTCGTCAAAAACATCCTCTAATGCCATCTTACGGCCCCACACTAAAAACGCATACACTCAAGATCACATTGAAACATCTTTATCAACAGTCGCTATGGGTGGTTTGAAGCCAACACTTTGCCATTGAGAAGGTTCTGATAATAGCACTTGTCACCTTCCAAAGCTCCGGCCATGTGGTGGGAAATACTCGCATACACTTCGACAAGTGACAATTCTGACAATCTTGTAGAAACACTGGAGACGTTCATGTCAACACAACACAATATAGGATATTACAACAGCGTTTGAGTTACAGCAACTTACTCATCATCGACCACAACCCGAGCACCCGAGTCTCTTGTCTTCGCCGCTTTGCGTATCGTTATCACCCAGCATTCTATCCTTAGCGCCATACCTGTCAATGAACATACAAAAAAGCCGTACTTTACGCGCCTACCGCATATTGACCTTCGCACATATACCCAGTTTATCGAAAGGAATAAGCCATTCTCCCCGACAGAAGCTGGCGAAGTTGATTCAGAGCTTGAAGAGATCTTGGAGTCCCAACATGCACTCGATTGAAATGAATGTCTGGGAACAAAACCTTTCTGACGCACCATCGTCCCGGACTCTCCTGGTGTCGAGGATGAGTTCATGGTATCCTGGTTCTTTCACCACGCGATCAGTGCTGGGACGTCTGCCCTAGTATTTCATCAAGGCTTGCTTGCTGCGTTTAATTCCCTCGGCTCTCGCAAAGAAACAGAAGCGCTGAAAGATGGCCCACTTGTAGAAACATCCAACGTGTCAGATCTCTTTCCACCCCTGGAGAAGATGCACAAGCTGCCTGTCAGCTCATCGTTTCTGCTGAAGAAGCTGTGGCACGACACGTTTCAGCACACACATCCGAAGCTCTGGACCTGCGGGATAATCGCCAATGATCCTCAGGCCAAAAACATGAGATCCCGAAGTATTGCAATATCAAAAGAGAAGACAGACAAGCTCGTAAAGTTGAGTAGGGAGAATAAGACATAACTTACCGCAACCATGGAAACCGTCACCGCGGCCGCTACACTCGCTAACGTTGACTCATCCAAATACGATAGTATCGTTGCTGGTGGCGCAACGTCACTCCGACGATTTCTCAGCCTACCAGAAACCAGCATCGGAGAGTAGATCGGCGTATACGTCTCCATGTACCTGAACATGCACGTGCATCCATCTTCTATTGCCCCGGAAAAGGAGGGAATCCCCGCCAAAGACATGACTGCCCTAGATATCTTTTCCTGGGAAAAGGCCCGCGAGGTTCGGCCCACGATCATCAAGGAAGTCGAGAAGAACGGTAAGAGCAGCAGATCAGCCCTACTAGGCTGGACGGGAAACCAGCACAAATGTTGGCTCGATAAAGTCGGCAAGAACCGGACGGAAAGTATCGAGCTCACCAATATTGACCTTTGGAGGCCAAAGCCTGCCATGTTCGAGGGAAATTGGAGAGTTGGGCGCATGACTTTCAGCCAGTGCTCTTCGGTGTCGGGCTCAGCTTACACTACAGCTACCGTCACCGGCGGAGACGGGTGCATATCGATTGGCTTTTCATGGCTAGATGGTGATCTTGAGATGTCGTTGATGCAGCGCTTTCTGAACAGTGCAAGGCTGTGTATTGACAATTTGGCGGCTGGAAAGAAGAGATTCTAGAATCTCCCCGACTTCGCGTCCGTCCGCCCGCCCTTTCAAGCATTGTAAAAACACATGAAGAGTAAGAAACGAACAGGCCTTTGGGAAAGATGAGTCGTTTTCTCATGGGTATAGCATAATACCTACACCGCTATTGTATGTTGTGTCATGACAAGTTCAGTTATAAAGTTAGAAATGTAAGATATACTCAAATTGGCAATATCACGCTACCACAACCAACAAACCTTTTTACCCCCTCCCGTTTTCTTTTTAATTTTTTTTTCAAGATGACAATGAAGTACGTGGTTCGTACAAGTGTTTTTCTTTGCTTTTCTACGCTAATCCCAATTTTCCTCTCCAAGGTTGCCTGCCCGCCCGCCCCCTTGCCAGGATCAGAAACTTAAAAATCACAAGCTTCCCGCCTCAACATTAAACATGTGGCTGCAAATGAGCCAATACCCGAGTCCGCCATGGATCGCCATGTGGGTCTCTTGCGCGAACTTTGGAAATCTCCGAGAGAAAGAGAGAGAAATGTGGTAACGTTTACCGGTGTTCTTATCCGAACGAGTCAGGGCATGCGGTTGAATGAATGAACATGTTGCTCTAGGAGCGTTGAATACAAGTCCCATGACCATGCACCCAGACCGCCTCCCGCCCCTGTGACTGTATACGTAAAAGAAAGCCACCCTGCCTGGGTATGATGCCCCACTCAAACGCCATGATTGATCCCAATACACATAGAAGCCCTCCTATTCCGTCCCATAGACTATAGACCAAAAAGAAGATGACCCGAGAAGCCAACCCCCCGCCCAAAAAACACTTTTAAGAGAAAATAATCGTACAGGGTAAACGACGCATTACGATGAAGAAAAAGACATGGAGAGCAAATGAATGGAAGGAGACTTTTTCTTCTCTCTTTCTAAACCATCAACGTCAACTCTGCCGTCTAGGCGTCCACCCCCACGCTTTCTGATTCACGAGTTGAGCTTCATCGTCGCTATCGTACGCCCTCTTTGGCGTCTCGGTCGCGCTACTCTTTAAGCTCTCGTTGCCCTCGGTTATATCATCCAGGCTCATTTGCCTGCCTACTCCCCTGTCCGCAACGTGAATTTCTAATGTGTTTGCTGCACGGCCACCCGTAATCTCAACTTCAGATGCCCGCCTCTGGTAGTCTGGGTTTGGCTCAGTGTGGACAATGACCTCCTTTGTTTCCTTGATCTGGTTGCCGATTGGGGCGAAGCTAATTGCGCGGTCGGTACATTTGGCGTCGATGGTGTAGGAGTGGAAGCTGGAGAGTTCGTGGCCCGAGGCGCAATGGGAGCGGTGCGCTGTGCTGGTTCGTTGGTGCGTGGCGGACATGTTTGATGACGATTTGAACTCGTTTGCGAGGGATGCAAGCCCCGTCTTGCGCGACGCGGAGATGGCGATGCGTTTGATGAGGTTGGCCATTGTCATTTCGATGTTGAGCTTGACCAGGTAAGCGAGGGGGTGGAATTGGATGTAACTGGAGGGTAATCAGTCGGTTGTTCAGAAAAGGGTTTAAAGAGAGGTTACTGACACAAAGGAGTTGGGGATCGACATCGCAGCGATAATCATGACGTCCATGAGCAGTGATACGATGACCATTTTCTGGTTGAAGCGCACGAGCTGATTGTATTTGGTAAGACCGTTGTTGATGAGGTTGGCCTTGACTGTTCGTAGAAAGTACCAATTCAACATGGCGTCAACAACAAGGTACAGGCACTTCTCAACTCTGTCCCACCACTCGTTGATATAATGATAACTATTACCGCGTTAGCCCGTCGCAAAGTGTGGCTAAGAATACCGGAGAAAGTACATGTGCAATCCATCGCACATATCCCCATCGGTAGTACTTTGCTTGGTAATAGTCAGACTTACTTGGCGCTAATTTGCAATCGTGCTGGAATCCAGATATTGAACACACTGATGTTGATGGCTGTCACAAATACCGCAGTAACAATCATGATCATTTTCGAGCGCCTACGGTCGGGTACGATGACGCGAATCCGGTTGATGATGATCTGGAGAAGGAGCTGGACCTGAATACACCACCAAAACAAGATTGTAAAGTAGAACGCGAAACCTGATTTCTTGTCAACACTGAACTAAGAAGCGACATGGACAATACCTACTCGGTTTGATAATCTTCAACAAGTGCAAAAAGCACTCAAGTCCCATGAGGAACGAAACACCGAGCTCCAACCATATCATCCAAACGTACACGCTCCTCAACGGGGCTCGTGATCCCTTTGTCTGGCCGTAGCCGAGATATATCGCCAGAATCACATTACAGAGCGTCAGTCCCCAAACGATAGATGCGATAATGATGTCCGTTCTCGTAATCGGTTCCTGCTCGTACGTAGGAGAGATGAATGGGCCCCATGGCTTGAACGAAGGGTCATTGTGAAACTCGGGCATTATCGGACGTCGGAGGCGAGTCCGTGAATGATGGCGAAGATGTTCTACACGAAGAGCAGGTTCAGTGCAGCCGATGCTGCGTTTACTCCACGGGGGCTGGAGGATCAGCTATAGTAGCAGATGCGAAGATGCTCTCCATTTTGGTCGAGCTGGAAGGCTCCGCAACGGAAGCTAACGAATCTGCAGGAGATGAAGCATCGACTTGACAGACCCTTGAGTCGAAATAGAGTTTGCGATTTGGTAAGCCTGGCCGTTGTTTGAAAGGCGCTACCCTCATTCGCTGCAAGTTACAGCCTTTGTGGATAACTGAAAGAGCCCGACGGGGAGTCTCGTCGCCTATTGCGCCACCCTAAAACAGCCCTGATGGTTCGTGCGTCCGTAGTGAAGTGCCTGGCTAGTCGTGTCTGCGGGACGGGATCTATCTGCAAAGCCCAATACCTTACCTAGCTTGACAGGGTACAGCATCCTTTTTGTGGGTGATGTGCACTGTGCGCATCCAAATCCTCGATAGATCTTCATTCAAACAGGCAGAAGGACTCTCCAGCCATCGCTGCCGACTATTCCGCTCCCAACGAGATTGGGCAAGCTTTGTAGGGCATCATCACAAATAAGCTACGCTTCAGTAGTGAAAAAGAAGTCGCCATATTCAAAAACTCGTTGCGGCGCGCCACACTGGCGACGGCGCTGTTCAAAGCCATAGCGCATATCATGTTCCCTAGACCACGGTAGGGGACTTGCCGGGGGCGTGCCGACGATCTTGTTAGGGGGCTGTGGGTAGGTGTGGCGAGTCTTCCGTGCGGGGTGATTCGCTGCTGCAATGCTCCTGCTCATGCTTTAGGCCTGGAGTGATGGGCCGCAACGCGAAAAACCTATGACGGAAGCTACGTAATGACATTGTTCGCTACCTGGGACAGTTTGTCAATGCCGCCTTTGCATCGCCAGACGGGCGTGTTGAAGTTTTCCCCGGTCAATTGGTACCAGGACTCAACCATGGACGGAGGGATTCACCAGATGCAGGTGATCAATGCGACTCCCAGCACTCCGGAACTGGTTCTCTCCTCAAGTTCCGCCTGCTCGGTTTAACATGCGGCGTGATGGCGTACTGGAGGCGGCGCAATGGCACCGACGGGTGCCATACGTGCCATATCAACGCGCTCCGTGCTCACACCAACTAGGATACTCCAGGCTCACCCATGGATGTGTGGTTGCAGTATTTGTTTGGCGAAATTTGGACGTTTCTAGACAGGGCTACTAGCTCTGGGCGAATGTTGGAGACAGACAGGTTCCACTGTTCCAGCCTCAGGGAAGATGGTTGCTAGTGAAACACGCGCTGACGACTTCTAGAGATGGAGGAGAAGCTGCATCGGTCCCGTTGGGTGTACATGGAAAAGGTTCTCCACATTCTTCAAATTTGTCGGGGGCATCGCCCATAGGGCCGGGGAACAGGATCGAAGAAGCCCTGACGCTGATCTCTGGGGGATGTGCAGCTGTCATCCGCCGATGCAACATGGGCTTTGCGACTAGCTGGAACTTGGAAAAGGCGGGATTCAGCTTGGGCTCTAGAGCCGGTTTTCGCCTTCTTGTTTTTCAGCGTGAATGCCCGCAAGCGTAGGTTCCCAGACTTCTCTTGCGACAGGCCGGAGTGGAGACTTAGCCTTCGGAGGCTAGGCCAAAACGGGCTTAGTCGCTGCACTGGATCATCGGAGCAAAAGACGCCAGCCGGCCAGCGAGCCAGACTTTTGCTGGTGCTGAAAACCCAGCATAACACGAGCAGCGCTGGCTTGCGTCGACTTCTCTTCTCAGCGATATCTCGTATTCATCACGCGCGCCATCCATAAACCCGAAATTTCGTCGAATACACTGCGCCCCTTATGCGCCGATCACCCTCCTCCCCGTTCGCGTCCTCGTCCCTGGAAACCTGCGCCTTACTCAATCCACAATAGAGCAGGTCTGGATTGTACCGCGACCGCCTTTCCGACTTATCGCATGTCTTCATCGCCGACCTCGGCAAGGCCTGGATGTCTTGGCATATTCGAACAGTAGCGAGATTGCCGACAAAGGCCTCGTGTTGAAGAAATTGAAATGGCATTGAAGTAAATTTGGAGCATGGTAAGCCTATCCATCAGGTTGCGCTATGCTTTCCGTTATAGTCAGGACTGGAGAACCATTTCAATCTCACCCAACAGCTCATGGTAGGGAGATCTCGCACTTTCGGGGTTTTAAAAATTTGGTCAAATCTGCAGCCATGGCCATCACGTCAGCCCGCCTTTAGAATTGTCTTGGTGGCTGGCTATAGGATTCCTGTGAGCTACAAAACTTCACAGGGGGTCCAAAACTGATTGTCCACCAAACATCCTTGGAGATAAGATCCTACCCCTGACAGGGAGCAAACAAAGTCCTGTTGGTTGAGACCTCGTTGAACAGTAAAGGTATGCGTCTACGGAATAATGGCACGGATCTCAGTGGCAATTCCTCCATAGTATTAGAAGGGCTGCTTCGACTTTGCCTGCAATTAGATTTGCAAGGGCATGGTACAGTGTCGACGTAAGAGCAGGGTCAAGAAACCCTCATTTCACGCGGTCCTGTCCGGAATTCCTTCTCGATTTGTAGAAAGAAAGGGAACTCCTATCGGATACCAACACCTTACCGACGGGCATTGCAACAGCCTGCGAATACCATCAGCCGTGTTGGAGACAGGCTACTGGGCCACTATGGGCTATGATTCAGACGGCTAAAGTATGCAGCTAGCCAGTATCTTCACAGCATTTGACACTGGCATAAGTTACTGCAGTCGAAAACAGGCAGTGATCTTGGCGACATCCAAGGGTGGCTCGGATACATTTGCTGATATACATTCCGTTGAAGCCTGGTTGGATGCGACTGCCAGGCACCGTCATAGGGCCTTACCTGGATGCCGCAAGTTCCAAGGAGAGGAGTGTACTAGCTGCTTCAAAACCTCGTCATTGACGCTTATAACGGAAATTATAGATGTTATCAGCGAGTCCTGCACCCTGTAAGCGGCTTTACGGATGGGTACATTATTGTTGTGTTATGGGATTTCTTCGGTGAAGATGGGTATGTATCATGCTACATAGGTTTCAGTGAGAGGGGTGTGGTGTTGAGTAACAAGGGGAAATGCGGAAGAGCGAGGGTGTTAACAAATGATCCGCATCGACTAAGCCGTGCCGTTGCCCCGACGTGGTCGGCGTGATGTCTTCCAATCGTCAACTCCTTCCCCGCAAATCTGTCATCCTCAGCAGTTGGTACAATCCAGGGCCCCTCGCAGGGTCTCCATGCAAGCCACGTCACTTGCATACGAACTTACTCGCCACCTCGATATGGGACTGTCGCAGGCAGAGCAGGCATGGCGAAGTTGGCAACATTGCATAGCAGACCTGGCGTCGTTGACCGGATTGTGACCGTGCCTAGTCTACCACACAAGACCACCGCTTCTATGTATAGAAGTTAGACTACCAGATAAGGTTCGGACGTGACGGAAGTGCTCATGTTCTGGCTAGGTGATGGATATCGTCTACCTATGCGGTTCGGACAAAGACTGATAGTGGAAGATAGACCCGCCTGAGCAACCTACGCCGAAGCTGGCTTAGCCTGCCCCGCATTTTGCGCAGGCACCACTATGTTGAGGCTCTCCACAGACTTTCATCACAAATCGTATTGCGCAACGATGCAACCATTTGTTCACCAACCCGCTATCACATGTCAAGAGATTATGGACACCATTCAAGTGAACTGTTGGGGATTTGGACGTCTATCACCTTGCAAACTGCTCTCCCAGATCTTAGCTCTTCGGGTCAATCATGTATGCGCCGCTCGACATAGCAAAACAGCAGATCCGGCTCTTGCATCTGAATCTTGGAGATGATGGCGTCGAGCTGAGTGGTGCCTTTGGGGATGCGCCGACCGATATTGACCCAGATTATGAAGCAATTCCGTACGTCTGGGGTACATGAGAAGACCCTGGCAGCATTCCCATTAAGCGATTTGAAGATATGATATCAATTAGGAAAAAAATATTCAATCGGTATTGTGTAGCGTACGTCTGCTGGATCGATCATGTATGCTTTGGGTCGACGCACTATATATGAACCCGAACGATTTGAAGGATAGAGCTAGTCAATCAAACATCATGGACAAGGTATGTAGCCATGCCCATCAACTATAGGTGTATTTCGGTAATGCCTTTGAAGATGGCAGATTTACGATTGAAGCTGTACATCAACTTGGAAGAGACGCCAGTCTAAACGAATTCAGTTGCATGGAACATGACCTGAACGTTAAACAGGTAAGGCTTTGAGTGCCCAATTCTGCTTCAACCATATACTATGTTCTTTGAATACGCTTTAAACTCTCGTGCCTAGGCTATTCAAGAACATGTCTGTGCAAGAGAGGTTGTTATTTTCGCGGTCCGGTGTCTATTTCAGGAGTATCAATGATCAACATCTACGACCCTCAATTCATGAGACCGGGCGATACAAAGTGAACACTACAAGGCGATTATGTGAAGAGATGCGGAAGGCTTACTAATGTTTCGAATTAGTAGATATGTCATTGAACAACAATTGGATAATAGAGTCACCTGTACAGGATCAAGCATCCCACGAAGACGTCGGGTTGTCTAGTTGGGACCCAGATTCTTCTGAACTGGAATCTTTGTCTATAATGACCTACATGCCGAGAACTTCACAATGACCTGTGGGCAGAATAACCCCTTTAGATTGTGTGACGCCATGTCTATGGCTAAGATGGAGAAGTTAGCATTGCAGCCATGGCTATGACTGTTGCAATGGCAACAGCAGATGCTATATGCAAGAACACTGGCAGACGTTGAAAGGAGAAGACATGTCTCATGTTTGTCGCGACATAGTCGCCAGCGGGATATGCTTCAAGAGACTTGATATATATTTTCAACAGTTTAGAACTTGTAATATCAATAGTTGGTCAAGGCACCAGACAAGAAGAGAACTTGAGCACCAGTCTCGTTCTTTGCACTGCCATGCCGATTCGTTGTCATTAGCCATTCTCTCCAGACTTCCATTTCACATAGAATCACATATGAAGCGCAGCGACGGTTGCGATAAAGTTGGTGGAGAAAGCATGGCCGGGGGCGAATGGATTGGATGTTGGATGCCCCACTTGGCGCGAAACGTCATCAGTGGCGGATGCATCATTTCAAGCCACGAGCTCATGCGCGGCGTGTACGAATATAGAGCTTCAACAGCCGACCCAGATCGCCGCTATACACTATCAAGTTTCATACGCACATCCCAAATAGGCGAAACCGAAGAATCAACATGTCTGAGAAGCCTACTACTGCGGACAAGGTAAGTACTGTACAACTTGCTAAGAGCTCCACACTAAATGTGGCAGCCTCCAGAGAGCCCGACCACGGCGCGTGAGCTGGACTTTGACGACGACGATGCTCCCGCTTCTGCGACGACGCAAGAACATGCTACAGCGCCCCCGCCCATCTCCAAGTCGCCCAAGCCCGGCGTGCGCTTCAGCGAGGAAGCTACGGAAATTCCACCCCAGAAGCCCCCGCGGCCTGTAGACGCCCAGGTGCAGGCGCAAAACACGTTGATTGAGGCCTTCCCAGGCATCGACACCAATGTCATCAAGGCAGTCTTGGTCGCTAGCGGTGGCAAGGTCGAGCCGGCCTTCAACGCGCTGCTAAGTACGCGCCTGCTTTGTTGCAGCATGAGGGGCACTACAACTAACACGCCCAGGCATGTCGGACCCCAACTTCAAGGCCGAGGAAGCTCCTCCACCACAGCCACCGCGCCCACAGCCGCGCAATCAGCTCGAGCAGGACGAGATATATGCGCGACAGCTGGCCCAGCACTACCAGACCCATGGTGGTGCAGGTGGTCAGGGGCAGCGTGGACAAGGCCAGCGACAGCAGCCGGGCACCCGACCTGGCGAGCCTGAGCGAGAGCATAGCTTCTTTGACGGTATTTTGATACACCTCTTTGTTCGAACTGGTCGCTAATAGCTGATAGACGACCTTCCCGAGATTCGCAAAAATATTGAGCAGGGCTTCAAGGAGACGCAGCAGACCGTCACCAAATGGATCAGCAATTTCACCAAGAAGCTCGATGGTGAGATGGAGGAGTACGACAGGTACGGCAACCCGCAGTATACAGGCCGGACCGGTCCTCCAGCACGACAGAACTTTGGCCCGTCCCAGTCAGAGCAGATGCATGGCATTCGGAAATCGGCTGAGCAGCGACGGTCGGCAGACCACAACCGGTACGACGCAGACAACAGGGTCATCGGTGACGACTTTGCGAAGCTAGAGCTCAAGGACAACGAGGGTCAGTGTGACGCACCCAGGATGCAGCCCAACACTAACACAAAGACAGTACCCCAGCGCTCGTCAAGTCGACCGAACGCGAACCCTGATCTCTTCAAGCCCACACCCGTCTCGCCTCCACAAAGCGGCCCAGTTGATGAAGTTGATGCACTCTACCGTAACCCATCGCCAAACAACCAGGGTAGCCAGGGGAAGTCGGGCGGCAAGAAGTGGCAGCCGTTGACATCAGTAGCGCCCCACCCTGAGGTCGATGACCACGACCCCTTCAGTCTGGGCGACAGCGATGACGAGGAAAAGGACACGAAGAAGCAAGACACGAATCCTGAAGACACCGAGAGGCTGAAAAACGCTGCTCAGAACAGTGAAGCCCCCACCGCAGCAAAGTTGAAGCCCGCTGAGCGGAGCGGCAGTGTGGGTCAGAAAGATGCCGCTATGGAGGCGTTGCTGAAGGAAGCCAAATAGCAGCATTTCCATTCATAGTGAATATTGTCCCTTTAGAGTTGGTCATTTACAGGCTTGAGGTTTTGTAAAATGTCACTAGGTAGGAATGGATTAATTCTCTACATGTCTTTCCTCTCGAAACCAGCATTCCTGCTCATCATACCCAAATGAGATCTTTCATAAGTTTCCTGGCTCAAATCAACCTCCGAGGTTACAACAACACCGCGTTGTGAAAATCTGCTGTTAAGCATCGATATTAGTTATGAATTCATAAACCTCGGAGGAGATTGGTGCAGCATTTTATGAGCCAAGACGACGAATTGAAGATGCTTTGTAGTGGTCCAACATTGGTCATTATGTAGGTAGGGTATAAGAGCACAAAAACTGAGACCATCACAACTGACTGACCCTGGAATCAGCATCAGTCTTCATCTGAAACCTGCACCTCTCTAGCCTCTCCTTCGTGATCAAAAAGCTCTCTGGGAACCACTCTGGCACGCCATCCGCCTCCATCATCTTCACCAGCGCTTCGGCAGACTTCAAACACAACACCATACCATGTCCGTTAAAGCCTGCAGATATCCACATGCCCTTCTTCCCCGGGACCGCGCCAACAAAAGGTCGCTCGTCAGACGTTGCGCCCATGATACCAGTCCACTCCTGCACGACACGCTGCTCTGCCTCTTCTTTGCTTTGTTCGCCCCAGTTTTCAGCGCCAAAGTAGCCTGTGCAAGTCTCACGCAGGTAGGCGGAGTTTTGCATGTTTAGACTACTGTCGTCTACAGTGCCGTATTCGCTTAGACCGCCGCCTGGAAGACGGCCGAGTCCGCCGCCGATGATGATGTGTTGCGTGCCGTCCGGTAATGGTCGGGGGATCATGTATTCGAAGCCGGTGCGATAGATGAATGAGTATGTTGTTGGGAGAGGTGAGGTGAGTTTGTTACTAGTCCCAGGTCGCTGTGCGGTGATTTGGCCGCGTAAAGGGACTATGGCTCCTTGGAGTTCCGTGAGGAGGTAGGGCGTATATCCGTTTGTAGCAATGATGACATTATTAGCTGTAAAGGTAGCATGCTGCGTGAACACATCCCACAGCGCTTCTCCCTGCTCGCCCGTCTGACTCGAAGGACGGACGTTGTGGACAGGCGTATTGGCGCAAAGCTCGAGTCCTTGCTTTACACATTCCGCCAGTACACCGGTTGTGAAACGGTATGCGTGAACCCTCCCCGCCAGATACTCAAACGCACCCACCACAACCTCTTCATCTGCTACTGTCGTATTCCTATTTCTCCCCTCCATGAAAAACTTCCTCTTCACCTCCTCCACACCTTCATAGACCCGATACCACCCCGCCTTGCCCTCCCCCTTCTCCTCCTCACTCAAATCTGCACGCAAAGCCTCAACCGCCATCTTCCCATGCTCAAAAGCATCACCATCATACACAACGTCCACCGTCTTACAAAGAGCATTCTCGCACTCCACCCCCAACTCCCCGGCCAACGCATGCGTCTCCACAATGTTCGCATACTCCAGTCTCGCTATCTTGAGCGCCTCTTGCTTGCCTAGCTCGCGCACGTGACCGACATAGCTGTGGTAGCTGGCGGCTTTCGTATGCCCGCCGTTGCGGCCTGTGGCTCCAGAACAGATTTCTCGTGCTTCCAGCATGACGATCCGCGCCGAGGGTGATGTCTTGAGGATGTTGAAGGCGATCATGGTGCCGGAGATGCCAGAGCCGATTATAATGTGTGTATAGGGTATGGTGGGGTTGTCGGTGCAGGGTTCTTGGGTTTTTGCGAAAGGAGATTTGGGGGATTGCCAATAGGAGGGGAGGGGGGAGGCTATGGGGGGACCCACGGGGATGCGGGAGCGGATGTCCATGGTGAATGGGTTTGGGGATATGGTGTTGTTTATATCCTTTGCTTTTATGGCGGATGCTAGATAAGTGAGTCTTTTGGTTATTGCGAAAATAGTTAAGAGGGAAACAGTGGTGTAAGACGTCATAGGTTGAAGGTAGGATGTCGTATCTATGCTGCGTGGGGAAGGTATCGGATACACATGCTTCTTTGAGTTAGTGATCACGTGGGACACTCTTCACTCTCGAGGTCTATACACACCAGACATGGGTATTATGGGGCCGGAGACTAGTTTACAAAGGCATGAATATGTCCAGGAGTCCTTGTAAATGAACAAAGATGTCAGTTATCCAAAAGGAACGAAAGTAGAAGTGGGGACGGTGCTAAAGACTGTAATCGATGTTACCATCTGGGAAACGTCACGACCCGATAAATGTTACAACACAATGTGTATAACAGTACATGGAAAATCAAAAGAAGAAGGAGCTGTCCAGCATGATCAGAGTGGGCCGACTCTCGCATCTAGCCACCTGTTGCGGGTGGGTACCTCGGGCCCGAGATCCTCACTAGCCGTTATCCACCATGACCGCGTCGGTATTGCAACGGGTTCCACAAGAGCTTACTCTCAATGCAAAGGCTATCGCAGGTATCCTCGCACTTGGCGCAGCAGTCGGGTATCAGCGACACGCCGACTAAGCTGACCAGCACTACCCCGCGTCAAACCGATCACGGCCTTTCTGCGACCCCAAACATCACCACCAACATGGCGAAGACAAAGGTTGTCGTCACGCGACAACTCATCTATGAGGCTCAAAAGCTGCTAGATGCTAGGAAGGAAGACTTGGAGATTGTCCAATGGCAGTCTGAAAAGGTGTGTATGTGGAGGAGACACGGCGATTGAGAATTAGTCAGCTAATTGTTTTCCCCATAGCCATGCGATCGCTCGTGGCTTCTCGAGAATGCAAAGGGCGCGAGTGGAATCTTGGTAATGCTCACGGACAAAGTCGATCAAGAGCTTCTCGAAGCAGCGGGACCTCAACTCAAGACCATTGCCTCCTTCTCCGTCGGTACAGACCACGTTGACCGTGATGCGCTGAAGAAACGCAACATTCGTCTCGGCTACACGCCCACATGTCTCACAGACGCCGTTGCAGATCTTACCGTTATGCTCATTCTCATGGCGCAGAGGAGAGGCGGAGAGTGCATTGCAAAAGTCACGAGGGGCGAATGGCCACAGATGCCATGGCACCCGCTTCTCATGACTGGGCCCCAGATCCGCGGGTCTACGATTGGTTTCCTGGGATTTGGGAGGATTGCGCAGGCTTCGTTGCAGAGGCTGTTGCCGTTTGGTATCAAGCGTGCTATTTACCTTACGTCCAAGCCTGGTCAGCTTGTCAAGGAAGACCATTTTGGCCTTCTCAAAAACCCGACCATCACTATCGAACCCGCGACTAGTATCGATCAACTGGCAAAGGAGAGTGACGTGGTTATCGTCGGATGCGCACTTACTCCTGCAACCAAACATCTCATCAGCTCGGATTTCTTTGCGAAGATGAAAAAGCTGGCTGTCATCGTGAATATTGCTAGAGGTCCCATCATCGACACCGATGCACTAGTAAAAGCGCTAGACCAAGACACAATTTTCGGGGCTGGACTGGACGTTATCGAGAATGAGCCCAACATCACTGCTGATCACCCAATCTTGAAGCAGGCAAGGGCGGTACTTGTGCCGCACATTGGAAGTGCGACCATCGAGACGAGAGAGCAGATGGCGACAGAGAGTGTGAAGAATCTGCTGGCGGGCTTGAAGGGAGAGAACATGATCAACGAGCTGGAACTTTGAAGTATTGGATGTAGCTTAATGTGCCAGTTCCCAGCAAAATGCTATTGTGCATATGAATCATCGTGTGTTGGTATAATCTCACGAAGGAAATGCAACTGCAAATCCCAGACGCCATTTTCCTTTCTCTGCCAGTGGCCAATGCCGTTCAAGGTACACTGAGTTGCGCATCCACCACCACTTGCCCTTCATTTTATAGCTTCAACTGCATGACCTCCTTAACCCGTTCGCCATAACTCCGTCCGTTGTACCGCTGTAGTGCTGCGTATGTGAGGGCAAAGATAAGCCATAGCTCGAGCAGAGCTCCAGCGGCCATAACAGCTATGAGGGCGGGATGCATCATCACGAATTGGATGAGAGTCGTGGTCTGTTATGTAAAGCCCCAATGGATATGCGCGGTAGAAGTTTCATGTAGACGCGGGTGGTTGTGAATGATGTTGAAGTATAAGCCAAATAGCCTACATAATCTTTCTCGATAGCTGCGGAGTGCAACGATTTAGAACCAAGCGAGCGTCTGCGTACTTGGTAGCCGGAAGTAAAGTTGCAAAGCGGTCGACAGAGTCTGAGGTAGTAGGCGGCTGTGGTAAATTATAGAAGTGTAAGCGCGTTGAGAGTAGGCACTGTAAGAAAAAGGCTTTGCAGGATGGATGATGATGGCTGCTCATGGAAGCGCTAGATTGCTACTGCGATGACCGCTGGTAGCATTGCACTTGAATGCGTGAAAGGCAATAAATGCAATCACTGCGGAGATCGGAGTCATGATAATTCTGTTTGCAGGGTGAATTCGCTGTTCACTGGGTCCCATAGTGGAAATTGCTGATTTGTGGTAGCGGCGGTGACTATCTGTTCATTATAAGAGGAATACCGTTTGTAGCTGAGATTGTGGCCATCGCACCCGATAGAATAGATATGAATAATTTTAGAGAGGCGCGGCTGCGAACAAGGTGCGAAGGAGTGTCTAGATTGCGTTATCGTAGCTATGTTAAACATATGTTGGCTAGCAGATGTAGTCACAACTAAGTGGACTACCCTCATTTCACCTATTCGAAGAGATCATGAGAAGCTATAGTACTTCAGGAAATGTGTACGTGTGCAATCGAATCTTACGGCTGTTTGATCTGGACAGAATCACTGACGGGTAGGATGACGTGGTTAATGACACACTAAACACGTTTCCCTTCAAACATGGCAACTTCTCAATCACTCCGCAGATCAATATCCTTCGCAAACATACCACGCACATTTCAAAAGACTGTGAAGAATTGGAAATCGCTTGCTAGATGAAGTCTACCATGCAATCACACTAGAACTAAAACACCTTGAACCCACCCGGCACCTGTGTCTGAAACATTCCCGCGGGATCATACTTCTTCGCCACTCCCCTCAACTTGGCTAATGACCCCTTGCCATAGCTCCCCAGTGGGTCTTGAAATGAGTCTGCAAAGTTCAGATACTTGAACCGATGCAACACTCCCTCCCCCTTGGCTACCTCTTCCACCGCTTTCAACAGATCCTTCAGCCCTTCCTTGAACCCCTCATCGGCAGCAGCAGCCTCGAACGTGAAAACTAGCTGTAGAAATATTACATTCTTCTCTGGCGTCTCGTCGGGTGAAAATCCCATGCTATTGGGCGCACTACCGTTGCGTGGAGGCGCGGGAAGCGACTGAAATGTTAGCTCGGCGACTGGTTTGGCGTAGGCGTATTGCTTCGATATCTCAGGCACGAGGGCCCTCCACTTGGCATGGATGCTATGTACGATGGTGGGGTTGACGTAGAATGATGTTGTAGCCCAAATAGTTCGTTGCGGGTTTGCAGAAACTTGTCGCGATGGATTCCTCGTGTGCTCGCTGATAGGTGCTTCAACCATGCCGTTCATGATTTGTGGCTTTACCTCCACAATCTCTTTCAAGGCACCGGGTTTCTGCGCGGCTTTGGTGTACCACATGATGCTTACAGGATTGAAGATTGAGGATGTGTGGTTGTAGCGTACGGTGACCCAGCCCGCTACATAGGGATCGTACTCGCCCATTTTAAAGTTGGTGAAGGCTTGCAGGAGAGGCGTGGTGGCGTTTGGCGCATATACTATCCTGCCGCCCCAAACGGGGCCTGCGGGGTAGGCTTTTAGGTCAAAGCGAGTGACGATACCGAAATTGCTCTGACCGCCTTTGAGTGCGGCGAAAAGGTCGGTGTGCGATGTTGCATTTGCGTTTATGATTTTGCCGCTGGCGAGGACAACCTGGAAATTCACGACATGGTCGCAAGCCCATCCTTTTTCCGGACTAAAGAAGGATATACCGCCTTTGAAGCATCGATTAGTATACCAAGATCATACGACAAGGGAGTCAAGAGTTTTGAAGTACCTCCAGTTAGGAACCCAGCCGTGCCAACAACCCCGATTCTACCTCCAAGCGCTGTCAGGTTACGCTTTTCAGCTTCATCATACACATCCTGCCACAGCGCTCCTGCACCAACCCTTATAATCTGATCACCTCTTGCGACTTCCACTTTCTTCAAGCTCTGCATGTCAATCGTGACGCCATCCTGAATGTTGTTGTAACCGGCATTTGCATTATGCCCTCCACCCTTGATCGCAAACTTGGTATGGTTACTGTACTTTAGTACATTGACAGCTGTAGCCACATCCTCGGCAGAACTTGGTCTGAAGATGCAGTACGGATGTAATCTGAGCTGAAGGAAGGGATAGGAGAGGATGGAGGCGTTGTATGTCGATGCCGAGGGACTAAAGGTGTTATTCGGTAACACTGAGGAAAGAGCTTCGCAACCGTCGAGAGAATAATTCCATCCACGAGCTGAAACAGACACAACATGAAGTAGTGACAGTAAAGTTAAGAACTGCATCTTAAAGGCTTGAACACAGCAGTGAAGTGGTCTCTCAAACCCTGCGCCATGGCGCTGCCCTTTTAAACACCCATCCAGCCTTAATCATCTGGACCTCATGGTTGCAGTAAGACTGTTCTCGTCGTCGGAAATCTCAAGTTCCCGGAGGTGAGAAGTCTACTTAATTTGTGGCGCAACGCCTCCCGAAGTCTCAGTCAGCCGCAGCTGACCTGCCATGCTATGATTGGCCGGTTCGTCTATTGGCATCTTAACTTGGAATACGGTGTGCAGTCAGATTTACACAATATACGAGACCAGGCTGTATGTATGTAGCGAACGCGGGGATCCGAAGAGTTTACTGTAGGGTGTGTTCGAGGGGCGGAGAGTGGGATTGCCGGCCAATGCCGAATGACTAGCGCTGCTCCAAATAGACACTGAGGCTTTTTACCACTGAGCACTCCTTAGCGTACCAAACTAAAGAAGCATCGCTTACTTGATCTGCCGGAAGCTCTATCTAGCTGATTCAACCTCATTCTTCACTGAGCAACTGGGAGCATGGTAGATACACGGGACTAGAACTTTGGATTATACAGGACGATTATTAGACCTAATAGTCCCCAATACTATGATTTGACAGGGGTAGAATGGTCTAAGCTCTTCGTATTACCCAACACCATGCTTTTTCTTACACTATCAAGCGACTACTCTACTTTTACCAAACGCCTTCGGGACTTCCTCAACGCTTCTGGCTTAGTCCATTCACAAATCGCTGCATCTCCCGAACAGCCACTTGCACAATTGCCGTCTGATCTGGCATATTCTTCGCTTTCTTGCTAGACCGATCCTTGAACAACACAGTACGGTCGAGATCACCGAGGATGGTCGATACAAGAGAGAAGCCACGAGCGGTTGGCGACCTCCAGGCTTTCTCTGGGAGAGCAGGCTCTCCAGAGGCGAGCTTTGCTTGCTCGAGGTCGATCTTGTGGAAGATCTCATTACACTGGAGTGTCAATCCAATGTAGTCGAATTGCAGACGAGAGAGTGCCTGTCCAAGCTTTTCGGAGTTGCGAAGCTTGTTGACAAACGACAGAATGCTAAGATCGCTATTGTCTTGCGTTCGGGAAGAGGTTCCCGAAGACCTTGCCATCTCCTCGTTCAACCGGTGCCAAGTGCGGGTCCCAGTTTCGTTTCCAAAGATGTAGTCTATCAGTATCTTTGTGGTCATAGGCGACTCTAGTGCCGGATTTTTATGCGTTGACTTCCCTAAGGGGATCTGCCGATCAGGGTCTTCTTTTAGATCCCGAGCCTTCTTAATCTTATCGGTACTGAAGCCAGCAGCGAGTAGCATTCGCGAGAAGAACTCCTCGGGCCGAGTAGGGATCTCTTTGAGGAAGATCTTGTCCACGTGCCAGTCCATCATAACCTCAAGCTCAGGCCAGTTTCCTGTGATAAAACCACGCTTGTGAAAGCAGTTGTATAGGTGACATATTGAGAAGATTTGTGGACTAGCGTTCGCAAATCGTATTCCCGTCAGTTCATACAGTAGAGAATAAACTAGTGATAGCTTTCCAGGGCTGGTGGGAATGGCCTTCAGTAGAAAGTCTCCATCCTGAGCTGGTAAGATGATTCGAGCAGCAGTCGCTTGACGGAGGGCTTGATCGCCAGCACTATCCGGAACCCCAACGGCTTCAAATTTGTGCATAAAGAAGTCTCGATCTTCCTGGGTCTTGAAGTTTGGTCTAGGATAGTCGCGCTGCAAACCGCAAAGAGGATTGATTGAGCTAAGCAACCGCATCCTTGTGTATCGCATCCGCGATGACGGGCGGTTAATAATATAGGCCCGCACACCCCGACTATAGTCAATAATATCATCAGAGAATTGGATGCCGTTATCTTGCCAGGCAACGAATTGCGATTCGTCCTTCTGAGCTCTAACTGCAAGCGGTAAGAAGTACTTGAGAAAATTCTTTGTATCCTTCGCCCGAATGCGGATTGCAAGCTCGGCCATGAAGACGGTGGCTATTGAACATTTCATAAAGCCAACAAGCTCAGCATACAGATCCGAAAAAGTATCGAGAGCTCCCTTCAGTAACGGTAGCTTGAAGATGGCATGGAATTTTTTCCTTACGTCAGCCAGCACGATTGTTTCAAGTAGATACTGTACTAGAAACTCATAGTCCTCTTCTGAATGAAGGCCCAAGGTGGCGATCTCCTGGACGCTTGGGCGGGATATCGAGAAGGGATAAGGCTGACTAAGATTGTCTCTCCGCTCTCTATTGATCCTAGTGACAGATCTTGCAGTCTTGCCAAAGAATTCGTCGGTCACAAGCGAAGAGTCAAACTCTCCGAGTCCTTTCTCATGAGTCTCTTGGATCAACACCTCTTCTTGGCCGCGAATCAAATCTATTGCAGCTTCTGTCATGAGAGTTGCACGAATATTGTCTAGGTAGTCCTTGTCGGTGCTTTCCTTGATCGTGTCATGCCAGTAATCTTCGAGTTGCTCAACGACCTTGCGCATGTCGTCCGACAAGCAAGACTTTCGCATGGCAAGGTCTTCCCTGGCCATGGTCTTCATATCCAACTCGAACTTGCGGGCAAGCTCGTCAAGTTGATGGCCCTTGGCCTCATGCTCTGCTTGTTCTGCTTGTTCTGTCTCTGCAACAGTTGCTTCATTCATGGCGAGATCAGAAGCTTCGGTAGCAGATGATGTAGGAAGTACAGCTATAGAAACTTGGGCCAAGGTTTCCGATGACTGAGACGAAGTAGAGAGATTGTATCTGGAGGATGCAGATGTGAAAGTAGTAGGTCGGCCGGCCGACTGTATTTTGATGTTCTCCTTGATAAGCTCAAAGCACTGCTTCAACACCGACAAAAAGTAGGTGTGGCCATCATTAGACTCCTTGAATCGAAGTTCCTCAGTCGCGTAACGCTGAGCATACGCCTCGCGTGTTTTTACTGCGCGCTTGTGTGAGAGCAACACAAATCTTGGCATTGTCGCTGTCATATTCTGATTCTTGATGTACTCTGCCAATTCCAGAATCTCGTCGGTTGTTATATCGTACTTGGCCTTAGAAACAATAGATCCTGAAATTGATGGCTGTTGTAGTGTTATTTCTTGCAGGGAAACAGCTGGATCGCGGATCTCATGACCGAATTCACGAGCAGTGACGACTAACCAGAGGATGAAGCGTTTGGTATCAAGCTTGTACTGCTCATACGATCCCATGGTCGATCTGGAAGCCATGTCTTCGTGGGGTTGTGAAAGTGTAAGGTTGTAAGGGTGTGGGGTATATGGCTCTGATCAAAGATCTCACAGAAGGGTTGAATAGCCGCAATTGTATGGTAGAGTTGTGGTATAATGAGCTCATGGTCGTTACAGGAGTTATATAAAAGGGGGGGAGGCCTTTATTAGAGCCGACATTGTGAGCCGACATTGTGAACCGACGTTATGAGCTGACATAGTGAGCTGACATAGTGAGCTTTCCAAGTGAATTGGAGGTAAGTTTTCAACATGGAAAGCTTGACAAAGTGCTCAGCGCACAGTGCCTGCGGGTGTAACCCTTAACAAGAGGTTATGAGTTTTGATGAATTACATGATTTGGCTGGAGAATGCTGGAGCTGGAATCCAAATTACTTTATTTTATCCTCTCAATTGTGTGGTTCAATCAGCAAATGAAGAATAAACAATTGAGCAGAGAACAAATTCGAGGTAGCAAACATACCAAAATACTTAGTCAAATCAACGAATAGTGTACTTGGTCTCTTGATAATAAATTTGTGAACATGTGTTTGACCGACTTTGAACATGAGAGGGTGAATGTAAGCTAAACAGTGTATTGATTATTCGGAAACGATGGTAACCGATTGCTATCTGCTTATAGCCCTGACTGCACACTTGATTTCTGAACAAGATGATGGAAGGGCAGAAGAGCGACGAAGGTCGAGTGGTTACAACGGTCTCAGAACTTGGCTCGCGAATGCCACTAGATTGGCTCATCATTTTCGAAGCGGTACAAAAAGTGAGAGTTGTCCAACGAAGAAAATTGTGATAGAGGTGATAGCGACAACGCTATATGTGACAGCGACCTGAAGTGGACGTCAGTACTATGTTGATATCAGACGGCGACATATACTCACCTTTGTATTGTCGTCCCACAAAGAGGGGTGATCCAAGTGCGAGGTTGCAGACCACACGTGCAGAAACATGCCAACAATCATGCATAGTGTTGCAGATGTCAGAAACATCACCGGCATCTGCCAGGTGAAGATTTGAAGTAGGCTGGGCGTCCGTCGACCAGTCTTCGAACTATGGCTTTTCTCACCGTTTGTCTTTGAGAGTAATTTGCGGATGTTTTCGAGGCCGTCCCGGTGCGATGAGAGCCTATGAAGTCGTACAGTTTGATCGGCAGCCGTAAGGATGCTGAAAAGCGACAAGATGATACCACAGTACCACGACGTGCGTACAGACCATGGTGACTTTTCCCCGTTGGGTAAAATATTCGGCCAGCTGCCCGTTGACGTGAGAACTCCGGCCAGTAGCGCAGCCTGTCATATGTCAGCTCTGCTGAAGTGAAAGATTGAGTTGAGTATCCCAAAGATAGGCACCCTGATCTTGTGAAGGATACCTCGCTTAGGGTCACGTGATAGAGGGAAAGCGCATTGGATACGTACCACGACACCCACGAAGTTCAGCTCACTGAGCTTGTTGTCTCTCCATTTAACAGTAAGTTCATCTCGGTCGTCTTCATCCTCAGTGTTGAGCAGAATCTCTAGCGGATCATAGGTAGTCTCGTCCGGAGCATAGATGCCTCCACCAAAGAACTGCAGGACGTGTATGAATGTCCACCCATTGCCATCACGTTCATTTCCAATCCTTTGATGCGATGACCTTCCTAGGAGTGGCGTTTGCGAGCCCGAAGTGGCTCTGTCTTCAACATCGTTGTCATACGTCATATCTAGCAAGACTTCCTGGTTTCGCGCTTGACCGCAATCCGATGTTTGTTCGTTGAGATGCTAGACTGGAAGACTGAGTAGTATACGAGTTTATGAAGCTTGATGAATGCACGAGATCGTTGCTGTTTGTCTATGTTGGTCAACACCCCTCAGCTGGGGTTCTGAAGTGGGCAGAAAGTCTCGTGCGGCCGCCAATGACGCACGTCGGCGCGTGAGCTTTGCCGGCCATCACGATCATCACCAAGCTTACCACATTGCATCACGCTACTGTCGACACAGATTCTAGATAGGAGTCGAAACACTGGAGATGCAGGACGTTGTGGGGGATGTTGGTGTTCAACGATGCCTGGCCTATCGTCGGAGCGCAGTTGCCGCCACCGCCCCACGCGGTGAGATGCAAGTTTCTGTGGAGCCGTTGGAGGTCCACAAATGCCAATGACGTTTGTGACTCGAAAGGACAGATACTAGGCCTAACAAAACACAATTTCACCAAAGTCAATTATCTATAGTCGAAGAATACCACCACAATGTCCGCTAACGGCCAAAAGAAAGACTTGTACGTCGGCGTTGACCTGCATCGTTGGTGGAAAGAGGCAGTGGTATACCAGGTACGAGTACCCCTCATATCCACTGTAAATTCTGACACAATTAGATTTACCCGGCCTCGTTTCTAGACAGCAATGGCGATGGATGGGGCGATGTCCCCGGCATCACGCAGAAACTCGACTACCTCAAGAGCCTCGGTGTAGATGTGATATGGATATCACCAATCTACAAGAGCCCGCAGGCAGACATGGGCTACGACATCGCCGACTATGAAGACATTGACCCCAGCTATGGCACTTTGGCTGATGTCGACAATATGATCAAAGAGATCAAGAAACGCGGGATGAAGCTCGTCATGGATCTCGTAGTCAACCATACCTCAGAAGAACATGCGTGGTTTCTGGATTCCCGTTCATCAAAGGAGTCATCAAAACGCGACTGGTACATCTGGAAACCTGCAAAGTACGATGCTGATGGTAATCGCCAACCGCCAAACAATTGGGCTCAGATTTTGGGTGAAGCGAATTCGGCGTGGACATGGGATGAAAAGACGCAAGAGTATTACCTATCATTGTTCACTCCAGAACAGCCAGATTTGAACTGGGAAAATCCCGACGTCCGCGAAGCTGTGAAGAATGTTCTCCGTTTCTGGCTCGATCGCGGTGTCTCCGGGTTCCGCATGGACGTCATTAACCTGATCTCGAAAGTCCAGACCTTTCCTGACGCTGCCGTCACCATCAAGAACAACAAATACCAGAGAGGCGATAAGTACTTCGCTAATGGTCCACGGCTGCACGAATGGCTCCAAGAACTCCGCCGCGACGTCCTTTCCAAATATGACACTCTAACCGTCGGTGAAATGCCATTCGTTCGTGACGATGACGAGGTCATCAAAGTTGTCGGCTCCAATCGCGGAGAGTTGAACATGATATTTGTTTTCGATTTGGTCGACATTGACAACATACCTGGAGACTTCAAATACACACTGTATCCCTGGGATGCCCGCGACTTCAAAGCGATAGTAAACAAATTCCAGCGCTTGATGCTCGACCGCGACGGCTGGAACTCACTCTATGTCGAGAACCACGATCAACCGAGGAGCATAAGCCGGTACACGGATGATAGTGACGAATGGCGTGAATATGGTGCGAAACTTCTCTGCCTGATGCAAACCACACTCGCCGGAACGCTATATGTCTACCAAGGCGAGGAAATTGGTATGCGCAACGTACCCAAGGAATGGAAACCTGAAGAGTACAAAGATGTTGAAAGTATCAATTTCTTCAAGAAGTAAGTTTTGCCTGTTCTCACCACCACTCAATCCGCTTTACTAAGTACCGTTGCAGATACCGCGATCTCTACCCCAACGATCCCGAGAAGCAAGCCCTGGCCGCCGAAATCATGCAGCGCAAAGCCCGGGATAGCGCCCGCACACCCATGCAATGGAACGCCTCCGCACAAGCCGGCTTCACAACCGGAAAACCCTGGATGCGCGTCAACGACGACTATCCCAATATCAACACCGAGGCTCAGCTTTCTAACCCCACGCCCTCACCTGGTATGCTTTCCGTTCATGCATTCTGGAAGCGTGCGCTCGAGTGTCGCAAGGAGAATAAGGATGTTTTCGTGTATGGCGACTTTGAGATGCTGGACATGGACCATCGCCAGGTGGTTGCATATAGACGCTGGAGCGAGAAGAGTGCGTTTATTACAGTGTTTAATCTGAGTGGGGAAAAGGTTGTGTGGACGAAGATGGGGGATTTGAAGGTGAAGAAGTGGGTTGCAGGAAATTATGATGAGCGCGAGTTGGAGGGTAGGGCGAAGGATGGAGAAGTGGACTTGAGGCCTTGGGAGGCTATTTTGGGCATGTTGGAATAAGATAAGATGCAAGGCTCATTCATGTGCAAGCATAAATTTCAGAATTTTACTCCGCCTTCCATCGGGCTAGCTATATCCCTACTTCTGTCTGTGACCCTGTGCTCTACCGCACTTGTCTACCAAGTCCCGGTAGTGAAGAAATCCTTGCCATGGTAACCCTAGCTATACCGTTGCTTGTATAGCGCAAACTATAAATTCATGCATTGGAACCCGAACTTCTCCCCATATCTATTGGTAGGACTTGCAAAGACTGTCAAGTGAATCGTAATTCCTCCATGCGTTGAGCTCTAATCGCTGCCTTGGCTTTCTTGAACCTCTTCGCTTCCTCTTTCTTGATGTCATGAATGATCTTGAATCGTGCCGTTCGAATCCGCTCTTGCTCCAGGGCTGCGTTGGCGTTATTGAGTTGTTGTTGCATATTGTCAAGGGCGGTGGCTAGTTGAAGGCAACGTTCCTCGGCAGCCGTTAGTTGCTCCGACTGGGTCTTGGTTATATTATAGAGTTTTTCGGTTTGAGTAGACTGGCTTTTCACAATAGCAGTCTGAGTATTCAGTTTGGATTCTAGATCGGCTATCTTTGCTTCCAAAGGTATAATAAACTTCGTATTGTGTGCTTGTGTCTGACGCTCAAGCTCCAACTCTTTGTTTGCAACATCGACTTCGAGCCGGCAGACTGTGGGGGTATAGTATGCAATGTCGATGTCTCGTTGTTTCAATTCTTTAAGAAGTTCTTGCTTGTTTCTCCTGTCATAAACTGCGTCGTAGTCTACTGCTGTGTCAGATACCCATTCTACTGGCATGAAGAATAAAAGGTGGCATTACCTTTGGACATAAGTGGATACTTTGCGTCATGACTTTGCACTTGTTTCTGGTTTTGTTCGGTAGCTGGAGAAATCAACGCTTCCAAGATATCTTCATCAGTGGGTCTTGAGAGCCATTGAGGCCCTTCATTCTGAGTAGCGACTCGAAAGTATTGACCGCTAACTATGGCTTCTCGTACTAGATGAGGCCCGAAGCCTTTCATACTCTCCACTGTAGGGCGAGAAGCTCGCTGTAATGCTACGCATGTCTTTTTCAAGTCATCGAAGAACCCGGGGTAATCGACAAAATTCTTCATCACACCTCCAGCCAGGAAATAATAGCTGATCAGTGCTCTGAACCAACGCTGGTCATCTTCTTGGAGTCTTCCTTTTTTTGCTGGGTGGACAAGGTTTTCTTTCGTATTATTCGCGATATCGTCTTTTAGTACCCCCTGTAGATGTAGGAGAAGATATCGGATATCTTGAAGGGCGACCCGGTTCTTCAAACCCTCCCATTTGATGGCAATAGCTCGAGCGTTCTTGATGTAGTATAGCTCGATCTGGCTTCCACATACGTCCAGAGAAGCGTAGACATGATATTCGCTGTGTCTATGGATATGCCCGACACGTATAACCTTGCCAGCCATGGACTTAGATGCTGAGTTTAGACCAAGGTTGTCGCGTTGTCGTGTCCGAAGAATCTCTTGCCCAAGATGTACGAAGTAATATCCATCGCCAACAGCTGCCATGAGCTTCGTTGACAATGTTTTGTGGGTCCATGTGTAAGGCGAAGGTGGATCGAATGCCTCTGTGTCATCATTGATGACGATAGCGGCGTCGCTCATCCTGAAGAAGAGGTTAGTGGTTTTTGTGTATTGTACAGCGTGACTGAAGAAGAGCCTGTACCTGTGCGTAAGTATTCACGCCTCGCCGTGAGGTCTGCGATGTATTAACTTGACGAATTTGTTTGTGTAGTTTTCTTGACCCAGACCAACTGAGAAGTAATGGTGGAAGGACGAAGACGTGGAAGTGATGGTGAAGGAGGAACAATGAGCGAGGAGTGGGGAAGAAGTGGAGAATGAGGAGGGACAAACGGAAAGTGAGCGAGATTACAGGCTTCAGGTAAAGGTGGAATATCAATTAATTTACTTCCGAGCGGAGCCTTGAGTATCTCAAAAAATAGAAAGGGTGCACAGAGTGATTTTGGAATTGAAAGTCTTAGCTGGAAACCTTTGACACTGCATTATGCTAAGCTGTAGACGTGCATTCCTATCGAGCCGAAACCCTCTCAAAGAATAGCCTTGCAGGGGAAAAGACCGAAATCTACGCCCGCTTAAACACCGTGTGATCACTGTCCCCCATCATCATCATCATCATCATCAACCTGTGTTTGCTTCTCCGCCAGCTCGCTGCGTAACATACAATCAGTCTACTTCCTGCGTCTACACTTATCACTGCCCTTCCCTTCGACCTGTCCTGTGACCTTCTTCTCGAACACATCTGGATGCAACGTCCTACCCGTCTTGTCCTTGAACCTCCAACTAAGCCTGTTCCATACCATCGAGCAATCCTGCTGTAGGATACGAGCAATTAAACGCAAGTCATTAGCTGAGAAGGTCTGATCAGGCCTGAGTTCTATGCCAACAGGGGGGCTGGTTGCGGACTGGGTAGGTTCAGGGGCCTTGTTGTTGTCTTTGCCTTGCGAGCAGGACTGCGAGGGGGCCTTGTTAGATCGGGAGGCGGATGGGGGATTGGGTGGGACGGTCCCCTGGCCAGCTACACCGCCTCCAGTGTTGTTCTGGTTGTTGTCTGTGTCCCAGCCCGGTACAGTAGTGATTCCTCCACCGCCTCCAGCGTTGTTGTTCTTGTTGGTATCGTCCCAGGCTACTGTAGTAGCATTTCCTTCGCCGTTGTTCTTCCATGGGTCACCTATATTAGTATCACCTCCAATAGCACCAGTCGCTTTATTGCCGCCCCAACCGTTGCCGTTGTCCCAAGCGTTTCCGCCGCTTGTTTCCGCACCCCCAGTGTCACCTCCAGTATCGTCCCAACCAGCAGCATTACCCCCTACATCGGCCCATGCACCCCCACCCCCGAAATTGCCCCAACCACTAGCAGCACCAGATACGTAAACATCAGCTTGCTTGTTTCCATCATTATCTTTCTTGTCGGAGTCGCCCTTGTTGGCATTATCCTCGAAGACAGCACCCATCCCACCATATAGACCATCGTCACCACCGACAGTTTCACATGAAACCTTTGGCTCGTTCTCATCGGCTTTGTTGTCGGCTTTGTTCTTGCCTTTCTTCTTATTCTTACCTCCCCCGCCAGCTCCTGCCTTCGGGTTGGGTCTCCAGTCTTTGGGCTTGATCTCTCCGAAACGCTTTTTACACTCCTCCAGCGACTTGCTGAGCTCTTTTGCAATGTCGGCCCAGATTCCGTTCTCGGATTTCATCTGTATGAGCTTTTCATTCTGCTCCTTGGTCCAGGACTTTGAGTCATCGGGTTTCTCTTCTTCGGCAACCGGCGCTGCTGTTGCTGCCGGTATTACGGTCTCGACTACGGGGTTGGCTGCTGGTGGGTTTCCTGTAGTATCCTCTACGCCGACCGGCAGACCCCAATTGTTATCCAAGCCTCCTAATGCCAGGGTATCCGCGTTACCATTGACTTCGTCTTTTGGAGCAGTGGTATCCCAATTCCCCGTGCCCCAGGCATCTCCTTGATTACTAGTCGCTTTCTTCGAGCCCGAGTGTTTAGATGCGTTCTGCGCCTCAGTATTACCCCAGCCAGACGTACCCCAGGGATCTTGGGCGTCATTTGCGGGCTTGTCTGGACTACTGTGCTTCGACGCGCTCTTCGCAGCCGACGCCTCGTGTGTTGAGTGCTTCTCGGATGGTACTTTTGCAAGAGTGGCTGCAGTGAGGCGCGACTTGCCGGTGCCTGTCAATCTGCCTTTCCGCCCATCACTTGCAGCCCATTCGATTATGCCACCGGGGGTAGTAACCTGTGCAACATTAGTCTAAACTACGAATTGTGTTATGCAACTAGGCGCTCTACCATTTCAGTTAACTGGCTGGGTCTTCTAGGTCGCGGCGGCGGCGGTGGCTGACTGGGCTCTTTGAACGGCTTGTCAGAAAAGCCTAGAAGATAGCTCATGGAGACCCTGCGAGGAGGGCCATTGGGATCCGCCATTGTGGAAGGTGTGTGGGCGAGTGTGGTGTTACCGAGTTACCTTGGTCTGGGAGAGTTGCAAGCGCAAAGCTGTTGTGTGCCGGCAGCAGTATTAAGTAGCAATGAAAAAGCAAGTGAGAGAATAGAGCGGTAGTATTGCTTGATCAGGCGATTGGGCTCATAGTGTGCAAACGAAAGTGATGCAGGGGCAACCTTACCATTGGCTTGGCAGCGAGGAGTCTGTATTTGAGACGACTTTGGACGGACTTGAATATCTCGAGAGATGAAGCAGGAATGGCTGTTTTGACATGGAATGAAAGTGAAGATGAACGTTATCTATTATCTTTTTCTGGCGTTTGCCCATGAGGCCCATGTCATGTCTCTGTGCCTATTTGAATGTGAAGTCCAGCAAGTATTGAATTGGAACCACCTTCGACCGTCGGTGTCCGGATTCTTTAAGTTCATGGTTACGCCTACATGCTACGTAGAAGACCAGGCCTAGAGTAGATAGAAACTTGACTGTAATGCATGGCCTGGGAACACGCCGCGACGATGTTGGCTAGATGTGTGATAGCATACTAATACTCTGCGGCAAATCGATCCACACAAGGCGTTGAAAATTGAACAAGCTCTGGGGAGTATAAGGCAGAAAGGCTGGGTAGCTCGTAGAAAGTTGAGACGAGGAAGCGCGCAGCTGACTAATCACGCCTAGCGTGTCCTAGGGCGGATTGCGGGCAAGCTGGCATCTCCGTGTGTGTACTTGGCGCATCTCCAAGTTCAACCCTCGCGCACGCACGAGCAGCACCACGACATCTGCAATCATGATGTTCCCGTCCCTTGCCATTCTCGCTGCAGCGAGTAGCTTGCTGTCATTCGCGACAGCCCACAACATCCAAATGAAGGCCCACCAGCGCGAATGCTTCCACGAGGCCCTCCACAAGGACGACAAGATGACCGTCACCTTCCAGGTCGGCGACCGGGAGTTTGGAGGCAGCGGGAATTTGGAGATTGACTTTTGGGTGTGTTAATTACATTCCTAGCGATTCTGCAATGGGCAGACCTGACTTTCTGTCTAGATTGAAACGCCTTCCCGCAGTTACCAGGTCCATGAACGCGGTGTATCCTCTGGCGACCACTCATTCGAAGCGAAAGAAGATGGAAAGTACACATATTGCTTCAACAATGAGCACTGGGGAGCCAACACCAAGGAAGTCTCGTTCAATGTACACGGCATTGTCTACGTCCCCGAGTCAGAGGCACCGCAGGATCCGCTAGAAAAGGAGGGTAAGGACAGACGTTGTTTTACTTTGAGGGTTTATACTGATAGTGATAGTGCGCACCATGGCAGAGCTCGTCGCTCAGGTCAAGGATGAGCAGGGTTACATCGTCGTCCGCGAACGAGTGCACAGGAATACTGCCGAAAGCACGAACGCCCGCATCAAGTGGTGGAGCATCTTTCAGCTTCTAGTACTGGTTGGACAGGGCTTCTTCCAGGTGTGGTGGTTGAAGCGCTTCTTCGAGGTGAGTGGGGTCCATTCAGTGGTCAGCTATCACCTAGTACTGCCGAACTAACATCACCCGCAGGTCAAGCGCGTTGTATAACCGTCTTTTTTTTCGTTCCTCTCGTAGCACGCATGTGATGCAGAATGACGTGTCTCATGCTTCCAGCTGCACTGTCTAGCATTTCCAGTTACTGTCTGTTTGGCGTTGGAGGGCATGCTTTGGAGGGCATGTCAAAAAGATGGAGTATTGTGGACACTATATCTGACTCATCGAAAGAGTATAGGGTAAGGCTACTTGCATATGCATATCTGTTCAAATTCTCCGTTCGTTCCACAGTCGACCAACCTGGCTTCTGCCTGGCAGGCTTGGCACCCACACAACGGATCACTTCGGTCAGCTGGTTTGGTACTGCCTGGCAAGATTGAGGATACGTGTACGTGAGTGGTTGTTGATGACAGGTACGGTGGTCGAGTGCGGTGACTGTTTGCAGATCAGTCCACCTCATAGCGTATTGGCTACCATTCATCATTGTTGCTCGTATCCACAAGACAACTATAAAAGGTAGAACAGCTCACTACACATCTCATCATGGCCTCTAGATCATCATTTTCTCTCCTCTCGTAGTGTTTGTCATGCAATTTACCACACCGCTGTTCATCTATTACGTCAACCGTCGGGTACGTACGTACCTTGCATCTTCAGCAGCACGATTGGCCAAGTCTTGAATATACGTCTCCGGCAGTCTCCAACCAGAACAGGGACGTAGCGGTTTCCTATTGCAGTTGCCTTGTCGTCAGTTGTAAGAGGTCAGGGTATACACATGGTATCGTGGAGCACGCGCTTGTTGAGGTCTTGCACAGCCAGCTCTAGAAACCACCGGTGAAGGCAAGGAACACGTCGCGACTTCCCTCAGTAGGTGTCTGGCCGTTTGTTGCCAGACCATCGCAATTTCCCATCACTCTTGCCATTGGTGATTTCCCCGCCTCCGTCACCACGAGTTGCCGTTAGTATAAACAGTCAACAACTCCCCGGGATTCCACAACACCATGAGATTGTCAACTCAACTCGCTGCAAGTACATCACATGGATCCCTCTCGAAGTCGCGTGCCTGTCGCGTGGAATCCAGGCATGGATATGGATGACGTATACGGCCCTGCCTCAATGCGCAGACGCAACACGGTTACTTCCTATGGTCAAGCCGCAGGTACTTTCGTCCCGACACCTCCATCGCCAGAACCAGAATACCAGAACTACAACCATCAGCCCCGATCGCTCCTGCCCAATGCCTACTTTGATGGGCAACGACCGCCCACTCCACCGCGCCATTACCAGGACAACCAGTTCGTTGACCAGCACCGTTGCTATGATCCGCGGCTCTCTCCAGTCGCTGTGCAGCCGCCTCGAGCATGGTTGCCCTACACTTCTCCTTATGCTCCTTCTCATGGACCACCATATGAGCCAATATACGGTCAGGTATACCACGATCCTCACTGCGAGCCAGCATGCGAACCGGAAGCTGCGCCTCAAAGGCAAGCTTCTGGTGCGCTTTTGGATTCGTTGCCGCAGCCGCACTCGATTCAGCAACAGTCTCCACAGGTAACTCCCCCAGTTCAGCTATGGCCTACTGAGAACATGATGGTTGACGAGGAAACCCGGCAAAAGCAAGAGAAGTACAGGCTGAAGGGCGAAGAGGCGCGGAGGAGGAGGTCGTTACCATCTCAGAAGAAGTCAAGATCCTCGCAGCGTTCGGCAGACGCGCCCCCAATGTACCCAACTCCACAACTACAGGAAGCACACCAGCTAAATTTGAACAGTCAGCGCAAGCGCAGGAGCATACCCCAGCCAACTACAACACCTGCTCAACCATCATCATCCCAGCATATTTTTTCTACGCAGAGTTCTTTTATCCCACAGCCTCAGCAGGCTTACAACGATAGCAGCCCCGCACCAAATTTGTTCGGCCAGTCACAATTTCAGGGTAACATTAATCCTGTATCGTATCAAGCCACATTCTCAATCCAAGAGGAAGACGAAAACATACTGCCGGCACGCCCAGAGGACCCCGAAGAAATCTATCAGCCAATCACCTCTAACTACACAGACTACAAATGGCCAGTCAAACTCTACGAGCTTCGTGCCTCCCCGACTCTCGACTTTGCCCAAACGTATCTCGACGGATGGCTTTCAAGCCACGTCTTCAAGACCTCCTACTACACGTGGCACTCGCACAGCACATTCGGCTTCATAAAAAACGGCAACCGGCTCTCTATTCTGGTCTTGCACAATGCCGCTAACCCGTTCACAGCGGAGACGACGTCGTCGACGAGCCTCGGTGTATACGGCCGCTATGCACATGCGCATAATGAGATTCATTGGACCACTATCACGCCTGGTATATCCAACTTGATGGCCGGTATGCTGGAGGAGGGTGTTACTGAGCTAAAACAAAAATGGTCATTCAATGAGTTCAAAGCAAGCGAGAAGCGGTTTCATCGCGCGTATTGGCTAGCTGCCAATATGCTTCCGTTGAAGGGGCTTTTGAACAACCGCATGGAGGCTGAGAAGCCACATGATGCGCCTGAAGATGAGGAAATGGACGGTGAGGAGTTTGAGTTTACGGCCAAGGAGTTGCAGACCGTGGAAGAGAATGAAGAGGGTGAGGAGAGTTGGAAGAAAATCTTGGACGAGGTGGGTGGTCTGAGTGTTGATGAGTTGGGAGGCGATCATGTTGTTACTGGGGGCAAAGAGAAGGAATGGTAAGCCGGTCTTTTGTTGCAGGCCGGAGGGGTTCTGTTTTGCGGCATTGGGGTTAGATGGTTCATGGCTCGTATGTCGTAGCTTGTAAGGTTCACCCTTGTCTTTTGGGGGGTTTCCGCTGACGAGTTCGGCTTGGCTGTGGGTGGTGTTTAGATATCATGGGGTCCCTTTTCATGGGAGGTAACGCATCCAAGTATGCGGTTCTGGATACAGTGGGGTCTGGCATTTCAACCACATGCATCACTCATCACAAAAGCATGATAGAAATCAGATTTTCTCTGCTCAAACGCAAACCTGGTTGCAATTGCATTTGACGCTCCGCTCACCCAACCGCAAGGTACGGTATACAAGGTGCTAGCACAAGCTGGAATGGACTAATAGTGCCACAAGTTTTTTCCTCGTGCAGACAACATCAGCTTAGAAGTTTGTCCACGGATGAATCTAACCATCAATCGTCAATCTCCTCGTCATGCACACTCAGCACCTCTACACTATCAGTCAGACCCGCACTGGGCCTGGACGACGAGGCAGATGTCGAAGACAACTTCTTCCCCTTACCCTTGGCCCTCTTCTTCTTGGCACCGCTCGTCTCCCCCACCGGCGGCGCATCCCTCACCCACCTACTGATCGCCTCTGCTCTTTCGGTAGAAATCGGGTACTCGCGGCCATCATCCTGGGCCCAGCGTTTGGGAGGCGTAGGCTGTGGACTGGCAGGATATCCGTCATCGTCGACGTCCAGCTGGCGCTTCTTCTCCGCCTCCTCGTCCTCGCGGTTGCGGCGTTCGCGGGCGCGGACAGCGCGTTGAAAAGATTCTTCGTCGACTACGCGTTCATCAGCAAGGGCTTCGAGGATGGCTTCATGTTTCTGGCGTTCTCGCTTCTGGGCTTCGGTTTCACCGGTGCCTGGGGAGGATCCATTCTTGCCCGAGACTTCTGTGCTACCTGATTTGGTGCCGTGGCCGGGAAGGGGCGCAGGTCGGCAGAGGTTCTCCCACGAGGTGCTTAGGCCAATCCAGTTTCCGGCGCGGCGGAGCACTTCGATCCAGTCTGCGCGGGCGGGGGAGCGTGCGGCGAGGAAGATGGGATAGCCGTCGCAAACACGGGCAAGGCGGGCAGCATTGTGAGCATGGCGGAGGTGTTCTTTGGGTGGGGTTTGGATAAGGGCATGGCAGAGCAGGAGGGAGTGCAGAGCATCGGTAATTAGTGGGTGGTAGGTTATACTTTCATGACTATCTGCAAAGGCCGTGGCTGCTGCTGAGGCTGTGGAGTCTGTGGATGCGGAGGATCGGGGCGGTGGATAAGGAGGTAAAGATGTTGGGGGCGCGGCATCAAAGAGTTGGGATACCTTGAAGATGTCCGGTGGCGGCAATTTGGGCCATGATGCGCGATCTGCGTTGGTTTTGGTCGGACCACGATGGGGGACTAGGGCTTCCGAGATGGGTGATGCGGCGCCGTTGGTCTGTTCGATGAGGCGGTTCATGTTCGGTTTGATCTTGTCGTTGCTGCCGTAGCCGTTAGTGTTTCCGTTGGCTGTGTTGCCGAGCCTGCGCAAAAACTCCTCAGCAAGCTCGGCGGAGATGCCGGGGGTGTAATCGAAGTGAGAGAGAAAGGCAACATAGTCTCGAAGGGCGCGTTTGGCATTTTGGCGGACTTGTTTACGGGCTTCCAGACGGAGATGGTTACCCTGGGCCTCTTCTGGGCTCACCGGGTCTGGCTCGTTGCCTTGTGCAATCTGAGCATCTCGACGCGCCTTTGCCTCTTCCGCCTCTTGCAGTCCGTCTAGGGCAGCGTGGACGTGTCCGCATGCAATGGTGAAGTATACGCCCGCGCGGTGGAACAGAAGTTGGGTTTCGAGCGAGTTGGGCTGGTCTTCATCGGGAATTTTGACCTCTTGCCTCCAGTCCCTGCCGTACTGTTCTTGCAGCGTCTTTGCCAGGACCAGTTGGTCTTTGCCCGCGCGATGCTGGGCCATGACGTATCTCGCGGTGCTCAAAGCCTCACTCAGGTCCTTGGCCGAGTTGACGTAGTCCTCTTTAAATATCCTTGTCAGCGCACGCGTTCGCAAGGGGCTTCCATCGTTGGGCCGCTCGCTGATGATGTCGTTGAGAGTATCAAGCGGCGTACACTGGGCCATCATACGACTCGGAATCTTCTCGTGGAAGAAGTGTACGTACTTGGCATCCACATTGTTCGGCTCCCGCTGCAGGACCAGCTGGGCAACATCCTCCAGGGTGCTTGCGCTCTGCATGGTGGCCACGCTCGCCGCAATCTCGTCCAGGTGATATGCCTGGCTCAACTTGCTCGTCGCCAGCTCGCGCATGCGGTGCTTGCGCTCTCTACTCAGCTTGGAGGTGCCGCCTCCCCCATAGCCAATGCCCAGCGCGGCTGCATTCCCAAGCATGCTGTTGCCCGCATTGAGGCTGTTGCTGAGCGCGGCCGACGTCAGGCCAGATGTGGCGCGCACGGCGAGGGTGGTGGCCTCGTCGACGGCGCGGCGGATCTTGACGAGGTCGTAGAAGACGGCGGGGTCAATGGGGTGCGGGCGCGGCGAGAGGTAGTTGCTATGGGCAAGCGATTCCAGCACTTCGGGCGGCAGCTGGAGCCAGGGGCCATGGAACGACGAGATGTAGCGCCAATGCCTATAGTTCCACCATTAGGCTCTGCTTTGCTCGTATCGTGACGGCAGTACCCGCCCGAACTCACTTATTGCGACAGATGATGAGCGCGGACGTCGAGGGCTCATTTGCCGGCTTCTTCGCCGCACCGGCAGGGCCGTGGGCTGCTGCGGGTGGCGGCATCGACGAGGCGCTGCCGTTGAGCGACGCGTCAGCTTGTGCGCTCTTCTTCTTGCGCGCCATGTTCCAAGCTCGGTGATATGCAATTCGGCCAGTCGACGTCTCTGCTTTGTTGTGGCTCTGCAGAGGCGGTATCGATAATAAATTTCGCCTTGGCGTTAGCGTCGCCGCCGGAGCCAGCGTCAATGTCTCCGACATTCACCGTTTGCTACTGCTTTCATCGCGCCCATCTCTTTCACTCCCTCGCCTCGAGTTCCCTGCACAGCAGCAGCCGGTGCTCAGCTTTGCTAGCGCTGCCGTCACAGAAAGGGATGCCGTGGCCTCCGCTGTCGGTCAGGTGGAACTGTGGTAACGCAACAAATGTCTGTCGCCTGTCAGAGCCCTATTTACCCCACCAGTTCTTCCCCCACGATCTTTCTCCATGATGTCACTCACCACCCCTCTCCTACATACCCTATCCACCCTCCGCATCTCATGGCAGCCCACATGCCACTCTACTCATGGCCCTAGCCACGCTCAACAACCCTTGTCCCAGCCACAGGCCGTCTACCCGTCACCGTTCAACATGCACACAGCCTGTCTGATGGCTTTGTCTCGGCCTTCCGGTGTTTCTCCGCCATTGGAGGGACTTGTTCGTAGAAACACCTTCTATCCCCGAACATATGCGAGAGAAAGCACACGCATTTCAAAACATGACAACAGTGGCTTGCATCACGAACACAACAAGCAGGTGGATGGGTGTCGGCATGACCGCACTGCTCCTTGTCAACGCACACAACTACACGGCCCCGTGTAGACGCCTAGCCTCATTCGTGTGGAGAAGATGGGCCGAGAATCAGCCATGGCTGCACTCCCTGCCGCCTCTCGTGGACAAGCTTCTTAGTCCTCTGGAAAGGCTTCAGCAGCTAGTCGACCGAAGGTGTGGACTTACTATCGACATCAGCATTGTAGGAAGCCACAGTGGATATAACCACTGAAGCTAGGTACACAGAGGCTAGGTACGTACCGATCCGCAGCGGTACGTATCATACTACTGTATCCAACAACTCCCCCCACGAGAATGCCCTATGTAATTGGTTTCATTCCCACTTCACACACCATTAGTTCAACGTACGTCTCCATCATCACCTTCCCAATTGAATAAGCGAAACTCATCTCGCACAACTGAGAATAGAAGCACTTCCTATTGGTCAAATGTTTTCCAGTCACACTGCATGCATGTATTCCCTCCGGCAACTGACCCGGTTTGGTACGTGAGTTTACACACGCCGCCCCCCCCCCCCTCCTCCTCAAACCAAGGCTTCATTACACCGATGAGCTTGCCGTTGCTGCAACTTGGCCATTGGACACTTCCATCTTCCAGGCTTCCATCGGAGAACTTGGCGCTATTGCTTATTGCGGCTCTTAGTATTGTGCGTCAACACCTTAGCGTGCATTGATAACGAATGCATCTTTGTCACCTGTTGCTGAAATAACTGCCGCATGTAACAGGAGAATCTTGTCGGGTATTCAAAAAATAGGAATCTGAATGTACTGCTGGAGACAGTCTATTACGGTATGAACTGAACGGAATCTTCTGCTGGATCGACCACGTGGTGGCGCTCTTATGAATTTCTCGGCGCTACCATCACAAGATGAGGGGTAAGATGATTCAACATTAGTTATCACACATCTCCACAGCCAAGGTACAACTCAACTTCGGCACGTACGGCTGAACTTGCGCTTCTACCTATTGGCTCATGTGCAAACCAAGACGGGGTTAAGACGCGCTTAAGAGGGGGGCTACGGCGACAGAAATCGAAGGAAAGGTATCTCGTATCACCGCTATTGTGCAACATGGTAATTACCAAGATAAGTGCCGGCTCTTTCCGGTTAAGGCTTTGCGATCATCGCTGACCCTGTCGCCGTGGTTCTACTTTAATCCCTCGTTGCAGTGGTGCGACGCACGTACCGTCCGGGAGATATTCGACAAGGATGCTTGGCCCTCCATTCGTGGAGCTTGACACAAAGCTTAAATCTGGACGCTAGCGAAGAGCTTCAACTGTAACTCGCGCGAGCGGCTGATGGCTGACGGCAGCTAGCTCGACCCTGGATGAGGTGTCTGCGGGGTAATTCTTCTTCTCCTACGTCTGATCATTTCACACAAGGCATTCGAGAGGGCGAATAAAACGGGATTTGCAGCTTTGTCATATGATGCAGTTCGGGTCGGCCAATCGTCAAGAGTTCAAACACGATTTGTTTAGGTCAAAGTCTAAACTGTGGCCTAGCACTGGGTCTCTCGTGCTTACGGGAGTCTGCAGCCCACACAAGCGCCATCCTTTCTCACCACGGTGCCCCAGTCGCGACAAGCAGCGTGACTGTTTCTTGCATCTGTGTGGCGGTATGGCAATCCATTCTCGAATCAACAATGCGTACTCGTACCCACCTACTCTACGTCCCGCTTTTGGCTCCTCAAGACGGAAGGTCCACAGGCGAGCAGTAGTTGAGCAGGGTGTTGCCAGGCGGCCGGCTGCAGTTCACTTCCCCATAGGACATCGTGGAACCGGCACGCTGACTTCCTGTGGCGCGGTTGGCACTATCTCGGCACGCGAATCCGTTTCGACGTTTCCACCATGTACCCATGCAAGTGAGCATTTAGGAGTCGGTGGTGTACTGGCCCGTAATCTAGTAGGTTCGACCGACCGCCTTCGCATAAGATCCAGGTTCATCGACAGAAGACTGCGTCGTGGTTGCAGACACCATTCCCACATTCCTGCCGGGCGGATTTCGTATATCTACTCTATTCCATACCCTTTTTAGACTTCAGCGTCTCAGCGAGGTTGAACTATACTTTTTAATTGTTCACCGGTCTTTTGTGCCATCTTCTTTTCGCTCCCAATTCAGGCGTCATGGAGTACCTTAAAACGAAAGTACAGGACGGCAAAGAGGCCATAGCCACCGATACCACTCTTCTGCGTACGGTTAGGTACGGTGATAAGGCTGTTCGCGCAGCTCCATCAGTCGCCGGACAGTACCTACTTCAAAAAGCACCTATCGTTCAATGGCTTCCCAAGTACGACCTGCGATGGCTACTCAATGACACATTGGCTGGTATTACAGTTGGTGTACTGCTCATCCCTCAATCTCTGGCATACGCGAAGATTGCCACTATTCCGGGACAATATGGGCTCATGTCTAGTTGGCTACCAAACTTCTTATACCTTATCATGGGCACCTCGAAAGGTAGGAGAAATGATGTTCTTATGAGACAAGATACTGACACGATATACAGATCTATCTACCGGTCCTACCTCGCTCATAGGCCTCTTGACTGCGGAGATTATTGCAGACGTTGTCAAGGACGGATACTCGCCCCAGGCCATTGCGTCTGCCGTAGCTATGTCGGTTGGTATATACGCGATGACACTTGGTCTGCTCAAACTTGGCTTTTTGTTGGAGTTCATCTCTGTACCAGTCCTGAGCGGCTTCATCTCAGCGGCCGCCATCGTCATCATGCTCGGTCAGATTCCTTCCTTGTTCGGCATCTCCGTAGGATCAGGCACCGCCCATATTATACACGATCTCTTCGCCAAGATACCCCAGTACGATGGCCCAACGTGCGGAGTGGGCCTGGGGGGTCTGCTCATGCTCTATCTCATGCAAAAGATGGGCCAACGTTGGGGCAAGAAGAGCAAGGCTATCTGGCTATTGGCGCTCGGGCGAAGCGCAGTGGTCTTGGTTTTGTTCACTGGTATCTCGTACGGTGTGAACAAAGACAGGAAGAAGAATCCTCTCTGGGCGCTCAGCAAGGTTCAGTCAAACGGTATTGCACCGCCTCATATGCCGAACTCGAAACTCATCAGCAAAGTGTTCGCTCGAAGTATTGCGCCATTCATTGCTGCTGCACTGGAGCACCTTGCGATTGCCAAAGCCTTTGGAAGGAAGAACGGATATGTCACTGATGCTGCACAAGAGCTTGTATATCTTGGCTTCACCAACTTCTTCAACTCCTTCTTCTCTTCCATGGCCGTCGGCGGTGCGATGTCACGCACTGCAGTAAACTCGGAGTCTGGTGTCAAGTCTCCTGCATACGGTCTCATCGCCGGTGGTGTTGTCATCCTTAGCATCTTCAAGCTTTCGCCAGCATTGTACTGGATTCCCAAAGCTACGCTAGCTGCAATCATTGTCATGGCAGTTTGGCACATTGTTGTTCCTCTCAAAGTCTTCTACGGCTACTGGCGTACCTCGCTTGTCGACTTCACTACATCCATGCTTGCGTTTTGGCTCACTCTCTTCGTATCATCGGAAGTTGGTATTGGCACGGCGGTCGGCTTCAACATCGCTTACCACCTCCTCTTTCAGGCCTTCCACCGCGTACGTCGCATCACCACCATTGATGTAGAATCCAACAACCGCCCTTCTGGCACCCACCTCATACCACCCCATACCCAGGTCTTCAGTATTCACCAGTCTATGCTATTTTACAACGCATTTCATATAAAGAATCAGTGTCTCGAGGCAGTGCAAACATACAACTCCGGTGACGTCGCAACGCTGGAGACTGCGCGAGCGAACCGTACCTGGAGCGTTGCTGGAAAAGACCGTGCAGACCGTCTACGCAAGAAGGCAGGTATATTCGATGAGCCCGTACAGATCCGCAACGTGGTGCTCGATCTACATGCCATGCACAACATCGATACCACCGGTCTGACTGCGTTGAAAGACTTGAAAGCAGACATTGAGGCATATGGCGGTAAGAATGCGCGGTTAAGGCTTGTTGGACTAAATGAGCGTGTGCGAGAGCGCTTCGCAAGGTTTGGCTGGTCAGTGATCGATGCATGTGATGCTGGTAAGGAGGGAAAGAAAGGCACGACTGCGTACGACAGTGTAGAGGAAGCAGTATTTCGGCGAATCCGAACCTTTTCCACAGACGATATCGAAGTCGAACCTCTAGATGTACATATTGTTGGTGAGAAAGACAGGGAGATGGTATAAGGCAGTATAATCCGTATTTTCTGGAGCTGTTCACTTTTTTTGTTCTTTTTTTTTCCTTTCTCGCCTGAAGCGGTGCACTGGCCTCAGTAGTTCTCGCAACATTCTATTTGGGACTGCTACTATTTTTCCAGTCGGTTTATATACCCGTATGGTAGTCATTAGAACTTTTATGATTGGTTTTATCGCATTTCAAGTTGAATACATCTCAAGCAGCGGAAATTTCTCTCTCTCTGTCTCCATGTCTCCATTTTAGCCTTCTTGGTGACTACGAGTTTTCCTTTTTCCCTTTCCCCCAGTCCCCAAAGTTCAATCTACATGCCTCCTTATTTCTCTCTTGTTGCTCCTCTTCACTCAGCCTCGGGTCGTGAACGGTGCGTATATTAGATTGCCAGTTATTGTACCGTCGTTCAGATGCGTTTGTGTGAGCTTCCTCCTCTTCTTCTTCTTCTTCTTCTTCTTCGCCATTGACGTTGTTGAGCCGGTCTTCACAAAGGAAACCCTGTAGCTGGAGCAGCGACTGTGACTTTTCTTCCACCAACTGGCCCTGTAGCAAAGCAAGAGAAGTATCATCCCGACAGAATAATGTTGAAGATGGCGGTTCTTGAGAAACTAAACCCAAGGAGGTCGAAGAAGCCTCCATCTCCTCAACTTCGGTGGCCGCCTCGGGTTCACCTTTTCGACACCCACAGTCATGCTTGTTGTTGTTGTAGCAGTAGCCTTTTTGGTAGCCTTCTTCATATCCTACTGCAAAGCCGTGGTGCCATGATCTTTTCCAACCTTGGTCATAGCCCTGCTCGTATACTGCTCCGTAGCTTTGTTTTTTTCTGATTAGTGTATCTTCTTCGCTGTTTCCCGTATCGTGGTCTTGCTCATGGGGGGTTTCTTCAGGTTTGGGTTCGTGGTGGGGTTCTTCTTCTTCTTCGACGGCTTCTTCCAACTCCTCATACTGCACTATCCCCGGCGGAGGTCCAATCTCGCCTTCTCCAAACACAATGTACGAGTTATCCTCAAAGTAGATGGCAGGTGCGTAAGGGAGAGGAAGCATCAGGGGTACGGTATTGGCTAGGGAAGGGGAATATGGCATTTGGACCACTTGAGCAGGGGAGTCTATGAGACATGCGTGCAGACGGATGGGGTAGTGGCGGGACATATTGGGCGGGGGGAAATCTGCGTAGTAAGTCAGTTTACAGGGGAAAAGAGAAGGTGAGAGAAGTGAGGAGGGGATATTTAGAGACTCAGAAACTGGCGGATATGCTTGCTTGGAATGAAGCAAGCAAGATGTTGGCTGTTGCAGGTGATCAAGTGGAGGCTTTGTTATTATGGGAGCTAGGAAGAGGTGCATATGTAAATGCATAATCACACATTGTGCCTCCTCTATTGGAGACACTCAAGACGCCCATGGAGATGGAAGGGATTCTGGAAACTTTGGCTGAGAGGTTTATACAAAGAGACTTCGTAGCGTCTTCTATTTGTTACCAAATCACTTCTTGCTTCTCCGTAGAGAAGGATGTCTAGTCCAAGCTTTCCAGTGATGCCTCAAATCCTGCCAGACTGTGGGTTGAATCTGTGTTATCTAGCAGGGATTTGAAGTCGTGTAATTAGACTGTGGGGGTTTTAATGCTTGGAGGATGTCGCTGTAGCTCTGACTTGATAGATTCGAGTCGGTTGAGTGCTGTTTTTTTCCAGTTCAGGTCCATGGCAAACCTGTGCTGATTTGTAGTCGCAAAGATTTCAACTTCTAGATATTGTGTAGTACTAGAAAGCAACAATCAAGTTGAGTCGAGTAGCTTTTAGCTAGATGAAGGTGTGAGTAGAGATAAAATGCGGTTGTCACTATCTAGAAGTCGGAGGAAAAGCACTAGTTGTGTTTCCTTGCCCTGGCTTGCTTTATCTTTTGCCATGGCCAGTCTTGGTACGGCAGGCATGACTGCGTTTCGTCAGTTGATTGACACGATGTCATACGCTGAATTAGCCATTCGCGGTGTTATTCTAGGGTTATCATGGCCACATTTGCATATAGCGACCGGATGTTTGAGAGAGAACATCACGTATAAGAGTAGGAGAAATGTGTAGATACTTCCGTGTAATAGACAGAGGCTAAAACCAAAAATCCTCCAGCTCCTCATCGTCCGAATTCACCTCCTCCTCCTCCTCAGCTCTAGGCCCATAAATCTCCAACTGCCCATCTATATCATCATACAAGTCAAGATCCTCCACATCATACTCCCCCGTCCTCCAATCAAGCCTCTGGGCCGCATCTTCTGCCAATCTCCAAGAATCTACCTTGACAAGCCCCTCCCCGACCCCCACATCGCTCTTATCAAGGTCGAAACAAGTCTCGCTACGAAGCCCCGACATGCCGTTCCCAAACGGCGTTTCAGTGAAGGCTTTGAGTGCTCGGAAAGCACAAACGCGTGTCCGGTCCGCACGCGTCTTGATGGGTATGCCTTTGCGCTCGGGCCACAACACTCGTGGGCATCTGTGAAGCCGTGGTGTCTTGCATATGCGCATCGTGGCGATGATAGCCAGTACTTCCTGCTCCACCTCTGACCGAACCCTAGCTAGGCGACCGGGTGGAAGTGAAGGGAAACTCGGGTCGCTTACGTGATGACCAAGGTCGCAGTCCTCGTAATCCTTGTTCTCTTCGCCGCCCTCTTCTTCTTTTTCTGAATCGCTGCTGTCCGAGGAAGAGCAGTCGAGAGCTGGGAAAGTGTCGGTCCAGAGCGCGTGTCGTGTGGCGGCGGGCTTCTTTGGGGCAACTTGTTGCAAATCCAGCGGATATTGTCGGTAGAGTCGCGCTGGTAATGCGGCAATCATCTTCTTGGATAGCTGACGCCATTCCGAGTGCGAAGCTGTATCACGCTCGATGTTTTTCAGAATCTCTATGTATTCGGCGACTGACATGCTAGGATGGAAGGGTTAGGTGGATGGCCAAAATGGTTTACATGAAGCTAGGATGGCCTTGAAGCAATGGACCATGCTCTCATTGCAGCGCTATAACTAAAGGGGCTTCGTTTTTGGGAGTTCTTACAGTAACTTGAGTCTACTCGTCAATGAATGGTCTTGTGTTTGTGATCCACGAGGTGTACTCTGTGAAGTTGATTCGATGGTGAATGAGTGCAGCGTGGAATGATGGAATTTGAAAGGTTCTTGGCAAGTGAGAGAGCTGAGAGGTCATAGAAGAGCGGAGAATGTTCGATATTGCTCGCGGAAACCCTCGCTGGACAAGTAGCGACCGAGGCCTTTCTAAAGAGGTCACTGTAGCGACAAAAGACTCCATGTATAGATGATTGCTTTGAAGTTGATTGTACGAGCTTGCACGCTAACAATGAGTGAGAAGTTCGACCCTGCACTATGCGATTTTTAGTGTTGAAATAGATTCTTACATTAGCAGATGTTCAACCTGTTGAAATTCAGAAAAGGGATGAACAAATATGATAATAGAGATAGAATTGGCGTTAAACATGATCGAAACCATGTACAGGCATCGCAAGAATTGCTTATGATAATCCCAGCGCTGCAAATATCAGTATGCTTTACTCCATACTCACGACGAACCCTAATCAAACTCAAAGTCAACGCTGATGCTACTACCATGGTACTTGTTCAAGCATTCCTTTCACTAAGAAACGTGTAGCCCTTGCCATACATGTCCAGGATAGGTTCCAGATCAAACGGGCGCATGGTTTCGAAACGCAAAAATCGGTCATAGAGCTCGCCATGTACGGCGTGGATGCCAATACACCAATCCCTAAATGCTTTGCGACGATCCCGCTTCTCCGCACGTTCTTTCCTCTTCTGTCGAAAGTCTTGCCTGAATCGTTCGCGCATCAGGCCCCACGAGTCGGTAGGCTGATCTTTGGTCTCTTGCTCGGTGGCTGCCAAGCCATGCTTCGTGATGACGCCATCAGCATCGATCCAAGTACGGAGTCTAGATGTTCCATTGCCCAGCTTGGAACCCGACTTCTCTTGGATATCGCGGAAAGCCTTCAGGCGATTGACTGGAACGTCAAACTTATATGGGCCTATCTTTCTTGAAATTTGCGGGTTTTGGAATACCCAGAAACGGTGGAGGAGATTGCGGTCGGTGCTTTCAGATTCTGGTTTTGAGTAGTAGCACTCGTGGTGTCCTTTTGCTGTGCACGTGTTGCCCTGAAGATCGAAAGCAACTTCCAAAGATAGCTCCATATATGATACTTTGTCTTCTGCCTTGTCGTGTTTGTGGAACATTTGCCCCTGGATGTTTTGGCAGAACTGGTGAGGTAGCAGAAGAAGGTTTTAAGGGAGACTATACGGTAGAGCTGGAGCGAATTTATGATTTTATATCAACTTGAATTTCTCACTACAATGTTAAAAGACTTATAGCACAATGTCAGCAGCCCTGTGGGAAAGCCGAGTCTGGCCAACCAGAGACACATGTGGGACCAGAATGTCGACCATGGTTCCACAGTTTGTCTGCTCTGATGAGTGTTGTTACTAACCTCATCAGAAAGCAACTCACTCGACAAGCGAGAGAAGACATATTGAGAATTCGATTCCCTGTAGGCTCCGCTTTTGTAGAGAGGCCGCACTCGCTTCTTGTATAAACCATGTTTGCGGCGCCCAAATCGCCCACGAAGATTGGCTCGGATGCCATCCGTTTCTGTGAAATGGTAGTAGCAGCGGCCTTTGTGATGAAGCGATACCTTATATATCTTGTTAAATGTCATCTGCGCTGTACTAAGCCTTACCGTTTCACGTGTTGTGGTTTTCTTACACACTGCTTGGACTTGTTTTCGTGCCAGAACATTCTCATGGGTAGTAAGCTGAGCGCGTCGACTGGCGATAGTGTTCATTCCTGAAAATGAGTAGGAGAAATTGTCGTTGGAACTTAATCGGGATGAATGATTATTTCTTTGTGTGTGGGTTGCTGCCTGCAGCTTATAGTCTTTTTTTTTGGACAATGACATTATCGCATTCTTTTGTTCACAGGTTCCGACAGAGTTAGGACTGCTTCAAATCGCGCTTTGTTATAGTGGATCAAGACAATACATACCGCGTTGTGAAAATCTGCTGTCAAGCATCAATATCACCTAAAGATGCATAATGAATCAAGACTAGAGTAGAAATGGCAATCATGGTCAGTGCCCAACGGTTGAGATGCGAGATCTGAGATGGTGTTGGGGGCCCACAAGAGCGAACGGTACCAAGGCACTTGCAGATGGAAACGACGTCACTCTACCTTCACTAGTACAAAGCCGGCTTAGCAGCAAATTGATCCACGGAACCCACTCTCCGCTCCCAAATCTCCATTGCTTTGTATAGCTGGGGTATCAAATCTCCAAGTTGGGCCCGTACAACAACGACAACGTTACATCTACACACTCGTTGTTCAAAACATCTGCCTGTTCTTCATTTCAACAGGCAGGAAGCACATGAGCAGTGCTGACAGCCAGATGCCCCCAGCACCTAGCCAGAGAATACCAGAACTTTCCTCTGCCAGAAACTGAGCACCAGCATACGGGGCAGCGATCCCGGCCAGGCGACCCATGCATGAGAGCATTCCACTAACGCTTCCGCGATAAACTGTGTCGAAAAGTTCTGGGGCAGAGGCATACAAGACGGCATTAAAGTACTATCGTTGTTTAGCGAAGGCGTGTATTCGTTCTCGACTGACTTACAGTCTGCATAATGTATTCCAAGGCGTTCAACCCGACGTAAGCTGCAGTCGTGGACACCTGAGTGTACATCGCCATAGAGATACCTTGGCAAATGGCAGAGAAGACGAGCGACCATTTCCGACCAACGAGAGGCAACTGAATCGACAAGAGGGCGAGAATGGCACCAATTATACCTGGAAAGTAGATGATGAGGTACTGCTCGTATGTGTCAGACACCGAGCCTCTGCCGTTATCGACATTGTTTCGTAGTAGAATGATCGGAAGGAAACTTCCTGCAAGATTGAAAGACCAGTAGTCTCCCTGTAGTCTGATCAGTACCATGGGCCGTGCTCGATCAACATGTACTCACCATGTAGGTAAGCGCGAGCAACACAAATATAAAGGCCGAGAGCCTATTCGTGAAGATACCCTTCAAGCGAGTCAATTCCTTGCCGAAGCCACTAACAACCTTCTTCGTAGTTGCTGCAGTGCTTTGAGGTCCATCCGTGGCAACTTGTGTGGCAGAAGTGGTGTTTGAAGATACTTCATCAATAGCAGCGAACATCTCCAGGGTCAGTGTTGGAGGTGGCTGCTTGTTATACTTTGCGATCTTGTGAAGAATCTCAATAGCCTCAGCCTCTCTACCTCTGGCGAGCAAGAATTTAGGTGACTCGTGGAAGGTGAAGACAAAGTAACGGAGGAAGAACACCGCCAGAGTCATAGTTCCAAGAACGATCACAGTGTAGCGCCAACCCATGTTACTGTCCACGGTGCAGCACTCGGTTCCAGAACTGACATCACGGCAAGACTTTAGACTGGGGTCGCAGCGCCATTTAGCCGTTGTACCGTAAGCGATGCAAGATGCAATGGCGACACCAACTGGCTGCCACATGGATAGAAGTGCGACTAGAAAGCGGCGGTTATGCGGTAGAAATTCGAGGGCAATGGTCGCATCGATTGGGATGTTCCCTCCCAGGCCAAGCGACGCGAGAAAGTAGATTGCACATATCGCACTGTAGTTGTACTTTGGCGCGGCCTATGCAATAGTCAGTAGCCTGTGGCACAGGATGCAAAGGCACAAACATACCAGCAAGAGCCCGAATATCGATGTGATCAGGCAGGTTAGGTTGAAGGCCCATTTACGACCAATAATGTCGACAGCAAGACCAAAACCGAGCGCACCAACAGCCAAACCTGCGTTCGCAATGGCAAAAATGTTGCCCGTTTCCTCATCAGGAACTCCCATCTGATTGTTGGTTTAGCATACACTCTACAAGACATCTCGCTCATACTGACTTCTTGGTAGATGGCCGATGCAATCAGACCAACACCCTGTGACCATGCAAGGTCGAGGAAATATCCAAAGCCACACAGGAACCAAATGCATATCTGGTACTTCCCCATGCCAAACTTGTCAATCTCGACATTGATGAGCGCCGCCTTCTTTTCAAAGGTATTGAGTGGGTTGGCGGCCGTGCCCCTGAGGATTGCAGCGAAAGACAGATCAGTTTGGTCGACGCGCTCGACATCGTTGTAAATGGGAATTTCGACTTTGGGGTGCGAGTTTTCAACCGGAATCTTGTCTTCGTCGCTGAGGCGCGCCTGTTTACGCTCGGAAGGGCTGGCGTCCATCTCGGGCTGTGGGTAGACTGGCAACAGAGATCTGTCAGGTGACTCCGCCTTGTTCTGGGTGAATTCGAGTTACCGGTACTCTCGTGCTTGTAGTGATTGACAAGGCCAGTACCGTGGGCCAAAGGTATTATACGTATGCGGGGGGTGTGAGTACTAGCGAAGTCGCGCTACAGTGAAAGCGGATGTAAGCGACCAAAGAAAAAACAATCTGATCCTTGATCTAAGCCATGTCCGTTGGGTGGCTCCAAGTTCCAAGACGGCAGAAGTTTAGCTCGGTAGAGCTCATTGGGCGCAGCCTTATCATGACGGCATGACGAAGGGTGTTGACTGCCTCGTCCTTGGGGGAGCGGAAGTAGCCACTTCGGCTTGCCCGTGATGCATGAAATCCCAGCCTAGCTAGAGATACACTATGGATTAGAACATCAACTAGAACCTCAAGAACCCTTGTTAGATTCGTGTTACCGTCATGGTGAGATGGCGAACATTAAGCGGCGGCAAGAGGCCGATTGCACTAGATGGTGGCCCGAGGAGGCGTCTCCGCACGAGGCTGAGGGTTACGCACAGTGTAGAGCTAAAGCGTCATTTTCAGGCACGCTTGCCGCCAGCGGCACTGTCTTCTCCACCCGCGATTATTCCCACAGAGACCGATTTGCTGACGCTAGAATCGACCTCCACAATCGCGTTGCCGCCACACTGATTGCACATGTCCTCGGCAGCCCAGCCGTTCACTTTTCGAAGCTCGGCGGTCGCGATTACATGGCCAACCAGCCGGATATGGCCTAGCTTGAGCAACATCCCACGAACGCCACCCGGAACTGTCCAGTACACGATGGGATATGATGGAATCCTTGGTTTTCACGTCACGTTCGATGGATTTTTTTTTCACGATTACCATCCTTCGTTGCAAGACCCATGTCAACTGGGTGGTCACGATTCAGCTCTACAACCAATCTACAGTGATAGCGTAGGTTCCCTTGTGGGAATCTACACGCTCCTTTCATCTGGAAAAAAAAACACTTTTGAGAATGTCCTTTGACTTTCATGCACATTCATGCTCTGAGCGGCCGGGTGGAGATTTTCCCAAGAAGGAATTAAGGCGGTACGAGAAAAGGTCTGAGCAGAAAACTAGACATTGGCTTCTATGGTATGTAGCCTGACGACATTCATGACACCTTCCAGCCCAACCAAAGTCAAACATTTGAGGGTGCAAATGTATCGCATACAAACGCTAGTCCTAGCGGGCGTTGAGAGAGAGCATTAAAAGTAATTTCCATCATCTCAAATCACCAAAACGGCTGGTTGCATATGATATACCCATGTAATTCCACAAACAAAACATATCAAGTTATCCAAGTAAACTAGAATGCCTCACTCGGTGCTATCCTAATCAAGTGATCATTCGTACTCGACTTTACTGCAATTTCCCTCTCCACTCGAATCCCATGCATCTCCACATCGGCGTCCGTCCAGTCCTGCGCGCCCACCCTCGCTCGTCTCGACATACACCTCTTGTCACGACATACGTGCCCGGACATGACGTCAGAGGACCTCTCTACCGCGGCACTTGGCAACGACAACCTCAGCTGATTGAGGATGGTGAACTCGGTGCGGAGCTTGACAGCATAAACAGCAGCTTTGTAGAAGCCCTGTAGGAAGAAGAAGCCCGCGTAGCACAGCACCATGACGCTCACGTCAAGGATAATGATCAAGACGTTGACGGCGATGAGATTACGTAGATTGCGGCGCGTCGTGTTGCGGCTTGAGCCGAGGAGCGTCATGTCTTTGAGGTGGGAGGCAGTGAGACGGATGTAGAGGACACTGATGATGGTTTCTTGTGTGGTGAAGGCTGCGAGTTGAACTTTATCCCATGTCATATTGGCGTGGGTGAGCTGGGTGATGAAGTGCGGATGGCGCTTGGTTGATTTAGCTGGGTGCAGGCCGAGTGAACGAGTACGAGTGGTGTGACTTACAGCGACCAGGGCCAAGACAACGGTTGAAAGCCCAAACGCAATGGCGTTGATGAAAATCATCCACAAGACATAGTTTGCGATTTGCGCGGTGAGGAGAACGAGGTTGAGGCGCGAGTAGAGAACAAGAGACTGGCAGACGACGAAAGTGAACCATGAGAATTCGATGAAGATGATGGACGAGTAAGATGCCCATACTTGGAGGTTAGACAGCAGTATCGAGATGCTGTGGACAATGATGCCCCAGCTACAGAGTAGGCAGCTCCAAAAGTAGAGGCTGTACCGCGTGGCTCTGATGAGTAGGCGAATGTTGAGCTCAGCGCAGAGGTAGAGTGCGATTCCCAAAAAGGCTGCAGCTAGCATCCAAGTCGAGAGTGCAACGATTTCGGCATTGGGCGCGGCTGCCGGGTCGATGCCCGAAACGGAGTCTTTGCCGGTGGTTGTCATGGTGGGGAAAGCAAGCGGCTACTCCTCCTGACTACGTGCCTGCCGTTCAGAGTTTCAATTGCCAACACTGTCAGACATGCCTTGACTTAACATGTATGAGCGGTCCGGCGCTTATCTTAGACGGCACCCCCGTATCAGTTGGCGGGGTTGGCAGGATCGCTGCTTATATTTCTAGCGGTGTAGTGGGGCGTTAGTGGGAGCTGAACTAAAATCTTACAGTAGAAGACACAGTCACATGTGTGACCGAGTTTCTCTTGACCATCTCTCGAGCAGCCGAGTTCTCACAAGTATGACAGTCACCGATATAAATCCATCTTGGCTACAGACGAGCTGGTTGAGTACGAAATCGTGGCAGTGGATTGATAGCAGAATTCATCCTCACCTGTCGTATCCATGTGCCCCCTTGTTGTGAGTTGTTCCGGGCTAATCATAGCATCCTTATCATGTCCCGCCGAAGCTAGTGTTCTCCCTCTTCGCGGACACCGTTCATGTCTTACTTCTTTGTGCCCCCACTAACGCCGTTTTCCTGCCTGCTTAGAATCTTCTTGGGACCCCAGGTACCTGCTCTACCACCGGGATCCGCACGCCCATTCTTGGGGCTCATCCTTTCACCACCATGTCCGCCGCCGCCGCCGCTGTTCTCTTTGGTATTCTTGGGCGAGGTGACCACCTTGATGGCTGTAGGCAAGTTCGGCGCAGTAACTGAAAACCCAGCAACACTGCCACTCTTCTTGCTCTTTGGCTTTGTGCTTCCCAAAGTCTCAATCCAAGCACCTCCTTCTTTCCTGGTCTTGCGCTCCTGCTCTTCCTTCTCTCGCTTGGCACGCTGCTCCGCCTCTCGCTCCCTAGCTGCCTTGTCGCGAGCCTCGCGGCGAACACGCTCCTCCCTAGCCCTCAATTCGGCAGCTAGTTTTTCTTTGACAGCGCGCTCGCGAGCCTCGTAGGCTCTGGCGATGGCGTCTTGTTCAAGACGGGCTTGGGCTTCGGTCTCGGCGCGTGCTTCGAGCTTGATGCAGGGATAGCAGGGGAAGTGCGATGGGCGGGGTTGATCATCTTCACCAATATCGGGACAGACGGTGTTGGAGAGGAATCCAGGGCGACACATCTCGATGTAGGGGCGGTCCGACTGGTGGTTACACGTATGCAGCTTCTTCCAATACTGACACATCCTGGGCAGTCTATGGAAGGTTTTAGTGATTTGCGGGAACTAGCCCTCTGTCCGACTTACCGAGTATGTATGCAGTGCTGTCAAAACGAGCGTGGAATGCTGTCGTAAAAAGAGCGTGACAGATTTCTGCGTGGGTTGTGAGCGTGAAAGCCTTTATGGGAGGCGGAGCTAACTGTTGAGAATCAACGGTGAAGGGGGATTCGAGGAGGCTTCCCAGTAAATGAGAGTAGGATTTGCCACTGATGCCATTAGGCAGGCTCGACGGTGAAGTGAGAGGAGGCAGGCACGGTGGCGAGAGACGACAAAATGAAGAGGAGTCAATTGCAAGACGGGAAGGAACATGAAACCGTGCAATTTCCAAAGGGTAAACGTAAGTTGTTATCGGTTCGTAGAGTTTAGGAGCGGAGGCTCTACGTCGCTGGACTATATAATCGTACTCGAGCGGACGAAGAGAATGAGTGTTTCACCGGACAGCGCAAGACGTCAAGATAGTGCAGAAGCTTGGAACCTAGACGAGACGTTGCTAGAGACAGCCCATACAAGAGAGGCTGAGGAGTTACAAGATACAACAAAACTATAAAGGGTATATCCATCGCCGTAGACAGACGACCAAGATCCGACCCGCACCTAAGTAGATGCCCTAGGGTATTCAACCAAGCCCCTAGAAGATGCCTGACGCATTTTCCAACTAAAGAGACGCGGTGAAAGAGATGCTCCATAAATATACATGGAAAGGTGACTGAACGGAGAGAAGTGCGGGGTGTGGATGTCTCTACGCCTTGCCCTTGCGTCGCATCTCTGGGCGGGCACCCCGATGCTCGATTTGTATGATGCGGCTGCCGCCCATCTCCTTGAACGTCGATACAATCTTATCGGTCTGATCTAGTTCCTCGATATCATCGCCGCCTCCGATGCTCTTGCCCATGACCAGGATGTTGGGGACGGTACGTCGGCCGGTGGATTTGTGTAGGAATGCTTGTAGTTGCTGGCCGATCGGGTTTACGTCGAGCTCAACGACGTAGGGTTCGGGCTTGATGGTGTACTTTTCGAGCAGAATGTGCTTCGCTTTCTTTGAGTGTGGGCAGTAAGACTTTGAAAAGATGATGACTAGGATGGATTAGCAGCTGCGCATTCGAAGAGACGACTGCTTCAACGTACCAGGACTCTTCTTCAAGATGGCGTTAAGTTCCATCTCCACCTCATGCTCCTCGGGCGTCTCGTGCTCTTTTATGGCTGCCTGGTCGCGTGGCCTGCCGCCTTGCTGTGCGACGCCGGGAACCCTCTCGCCATCCACCTTGACTCTGCCTGCGACGCTCTTGGAATCTGGTCCCTCGACCGCGACCCTGTGGTTTGCGTCCTTGTCTTTGGTGGCCTTTTTGGCCTCGTCCTCGGCGGCTTTCAGTCGCGATCCAATGCTTTCTGCATCGCGTTGTTTCGCAGCTTGGGCGAACTCCTTCTCCTGCAAGGCTTGCTGAGTCTTTGTGTAGAAGTCGGATGTTTGTGTTTCCTTTGCTGCTCTCGACATGTAGAATAAAACGACAATTAGGGTGACAATGAGAATGGTAAAGAACCTCATGCGACGTTGCGACGGCATGGCGGCGATGTGTGCGCGAGTGGGAGCCAAGGTCGTGTGCTGCTCGAGTTGAGGAACAGGTGGGTAAGTTGGCAGGTTGCTATCTATGACTTGGCAACTGCCGCTTAGAGTACGAATGGGAATTGTATGGGAATCGTCAGGATTGCCTTTGGGGTGGGCGGCCTTGTATGGTCGAGGCGAGGCGGGTGGGCTGCTATGGCGGCCGCGCGAGGGCAGACGCGTGATGTGCAATTCAAATCATGCAACCAAACTGATGTCCAAGACGTGTGTAGCCAAGGTCGCTACAACAGAAAGAAGTCGGCGGTAATTGCTATTCCGACAGAGACGGTGCTAAGGGTTGGGTTAGATTAGTGGGTGTTGATCGTTTGGCGGACCTGAGGGCCTGGCTCGGAAACATTGTGGAGAGACGTTGGCGCTGGCTTCCTGGCCTTTGGCGTCATGCCGCTTTTCCGCACTTGTACGCAACTCTCTATCCTTGTCACCAGACCACCTACCCACCGCTGTGGTTCGCGGCTGGCCCATACGGCATCAGTTTGACCTCTCGCCGTCTACTCTCGAAACGTCCGTAATTGGTTGCATTTCATTGTTGCGCAGGATCCAGAGGCAGGACAGTACATGTCGCCGACACGCGTCATGGCCATGATATACAGCGGATGGGTTTCATACTGCCTCAATCCCCTGTCTGGCCGAGCAGGCCCGTATTCGGCTATCAATCGAGGGTCTGGACAGTAATGCCTCTGGCCAGACGCCGTCATCCTTGGCTGATCACAATATGCCCCTCGGCGGCCTACGCGTGGCTGCGCGTTCACCCTGCCAGTCGTGCAAAGAGATTGGAGAGAGTCTCGCAGCAATTGCGGAGACCAGTCGTGCTTCGGCGTAGTGACGCCGCAGTAGAAGACCCGAGACGGAGTCCCTACTTCATCAAGGCCATCCGCCAGCTTCTCGACTCTTGACCGTCGGAACTATCGTGGCCCTATACTGTCACATTTCCACTCCGACATCCAAGTAGAAGCGCCCCGCCTCACGAGCGTATACAAGCTGCGCCCAGCTTCCCCACAGACGGCTGCAGTTCTGTGAAGGGGTTAGCGCCGCTCTAGGCCACTTACGGACTTCCGCTGTTTGCTGAGTATCATCTTCACGCTCCGAACAGCATGTCATGTATAAATGTGAGTGTTTGTGTGATACCAGTGACAAATTCTATATGCTTTTGCTCAACTTGTACATTCTACTGCAATCACCTTCTCTCCCGATCCAGCCATCACCCCATCAACGCTCCGTTCCAGGATGCCTCCCAATCTTCCGGCAACCCCCGTTTCCATCGTGCCTACAGCGTCTGAGCTGGACAATGGCGAACTTGGACAACGCAATCTGGAGATGGCAATTAGAGCGCTCTTCCGCGATGGCCTTGTAGTGTTGGAAAACATGGTTGGCCATGCAGTTCTGGATCGACTGAACAAGAAGATGGTTGAGGATGCATATGAACTCCAGGCGAGGAAAGACAGCCCTTTCAACTACAACAAAGGCAATATCCAGCAGGACCCTCCCATGACTGCGGAGTGGTTCAGCAAGGACATCTACGTCAGTGAGTCTTCAGAGCGAGATTCCACACACGCTTGTTGATTTCACAGACCCAATTGTTACGCACATCACCTCCACTATGCTAGGGCCCAAGCCGTCGCTACGCTTTGTTTCCGGTAACACTGCACTGCCTCCAACAGCGTCGTCTCCACCTGCCTCTCAACCGACCCACAATGACGCAGACTTTGACCATCCATCCATTCCGTTCGCTCTTGTCGTCAATGTCCCTCTTGTGACCATGACGCGAGAAAATGGATCAACAGAGGTCTGGCTTGGTACTCACGACGGTACCACTCTTGCTGACCAAGAGGGCGAACACGGTGACCGCGCCAGTGGCAGGATCAAGAAGCACCTGCTCGACGCTCGCAGAGAAGTCCGACCCCCCGCCCAGCCAGTCATCAACAAAGGCAGCATCATCATCCGCGATTTGAGGCTTTGGCACGGAGGGAAGCCCAATCTCACTCAAGAACCGAGAGTGATGCTCGCAATGAGTAAGTTTCTCCACCGCCAACGAGGCAAACGTCAAGCTCACGCTTTGCAGTACATTTTGCACCGTGGTACCGCAACCAGATGCAAGTAGAGTTTGCAGAAGATTTGAAAGAGCAACTATCGGTCGAGAAGACGGGATTGCAGGTCGCTGGGAGCTATGTCCCAACTGAGCAGTTGCTGGAAAACTACCTGAATAGGCCATACGGCAACGCCTATGACTTCAACCAGAGTGAGAAGATTGACGGCGTCTTCTGAAACGAGCTATGAGCACAGAAGCGTCCTAGAGCAGCTTTTTACCTTGTCTCCATTGTGAATTGTGAATACCTACACCTCTCTCCTCCAACTCCACCCGTGTCAGCACAGCACAGCCGCCTTGGCAACCCCAACACACATGAACGCAAGTTTCCCGATCCACAACAAGTCTTACAATTCGCGGGATAAAAAACCTGCACACACACACACATAAAAGAACTTGTAAGCGACCCCGCCGCCAAGAAGATAATCTATATGCGTACCACGCCTAATCCCGACATTTCATTGGTGGCACGGCCCAAACGCAAACATGCATGCTCAGTAAGCCTGCCACCAGCACGTCAGCTTCGAAATCAGCTATAACGAACAATCAGGCAATCCGCCATGGAAAATGACATTTCTTTCTTCTCTTTACTGCTTTTCTTATTCATCTATCCTTTTACATTTTTTTTCTTCTCTCTTTCTTGTCCTTGATCAACAAGTCTGTTGACTATTTATTCAAGCTTCTTTTTTTTGGGGGGAGGGGAGCTTGCCTTGGAGATGCCGACAAGGATAATATCCTACAGTAACTCTATCAATATATAGTTGCGTTACAACTAGTTACAACAACAACAACAACAACAACGACAACGCACTTGAAAACTTGGCGGTTACCACGCCCCTTTACCCACCGAAAGATGAATGCTGGAGACAATGGCAGCGATATGGAGACTACGCTGGCAGTTGAAGTTCCACTCATGGTCTTGGCTGTTTGTACGGTTGTGCTGAGGGTGTGTTCGAGGTTGGCGGTTAAGAAGAAGTTGGCGTTGGATGACGTTTTGATCATGCTGGGCACGGTATGTAAAGGAATGAAATGCCTCCTCCGATTCTAGACTTTTTTTTTCTTTGCCGGTCGAAGAAAGAAGAAAGAAGAAGAACAAGGCCCCTAGTCTTTTCATTTGATATTGAAAGGGCAGAGCTGACCGGGAGAAAAAAACTCAAGGCCGCCGCGTTTGCTCGTACAGTAATCTCATGTATGAGTGCAGAGGACGATTGGGGGTATGATAGAAAAGGGTGAGTTTTTTTTTTCATCCCCCCCCCTCCCCTCCCCCCTTTTTTTTATAGTTATTCGCACTATTTCTAACAGACTTGTCAAGACCAGATCGAGTGTCTGAGATACCATACTACCAAGTACGCCCCCCTCTCCCTTCTCTCCTTTCTCCTTTCATCAACTTATAACCTACACTAACCACCACACAGCACATCTTTATCCGCCGCCTCTTCTACCTCTTGGCCGCAACACTGACCCGTCTCTCGATTCTAACCTACTACCTGCGCATATTCCCCCCATCTCTTCCGTCTCTACGCCCCCTCTCCTACATCCTGATCCTTCTTTCCCTTCTCCACTTCACCCAGGTCCTCATCGTCCTCTCCCTCTCCTGCAAGGGCATTGCCTTGCTCTGGTCGTCACATTGGCGCTCCTTCCACGGCTCGTCGTGTTTTAGTTCGCTGGTGTACAGCTACTCGGCCGCGATTGGCGACAGCGTGGTCGACAGTCTCATCTTCGCGCTGCCGCTCCCATATGTGTGGCAGTTGTCCAAGCTCGGGGTTAGAAAGCGGCTGGGCTTGGTGCTGGTGTTTGGCTTGGGGTTTGTCGTCTGCGTGGTGGCCTTGCTTCAGATCCCCGTGCTGCGGCGGAGAGAAGAAGACGGCGAGTATTTTGGGGGAAAGGTCAACGTGCTAGTTGCGGTGCAGATCTGCTTTGGCATCGTGGCTGCGTCGTTGCCGGATCTACGGGGGTGCATTGCGAGGGGCTGTTTTGGGAGGGCCGGATGGGCACGTGGCGGCGAGGGTAGTGGTAGCCGAGGAAGAGCCGAGGCGGCAGATGTAGAGCGGGGCTTGTCGGACGAGGGGGACATGAGCGGCGCGAAGAAAAGATGTCGCAAACCGGACTGGATGAGAAGTGGTATTCCTGCAAGCTTGATGTCGACGGCGACAGTCACGCTTCACGAGGGTACTCGGCTTCCAGGGGGAGATGAGCTGGACTCGATAGCAAGACCGGAAAAGGCTGCGGTCAGATAGCAAGTCGACATATCATCGTGGAGAAGTTTGCCGTAAAACCACGAATAAAATGCCAACTTCGTGTTCGGAAGATGACCTCGGGAACGACCGACCCCAGAGAAGGGAAGTAGGCACCACACTTATCCCCAACTAACCTGCTAGCGTCATGTGGGGAATATTAGGTACTGCTGACTCACCCCCACCACCTGCACATCTTACTTTGCCAGTGCTTGAGGACAATCACCCGACACACTTTTCATTGCCTCGATCCGGCTGTATGACGGGTTGGGGGTGTCTTGTCGCTTGGCACGTTCTCAGCTTGTAGCGGAACGAGAGGGTGTGGTGGGGTAAAGCGGAAGAGGCGTCGTCGCGATCGGAAGAGGGAAGCGACCAAAAAGGGTAAAAGGCCTAAAATGCATGCTAACGTAGTTTACTCAGTCTGATGGTGTGTCCCGGAAGCGGAGTAAAGGATGTTATAAAAGACTTGGGTTCCTTCGCAGTTTAGATCCCCACTTTTTTTTACTTTGAACGGAAGACGCATATCTGGTGCTGGCTTCATTTGATAGGCACAATGGCACAGCAATCCTATGATTTTATCATTGTCGGCGGTCAGACCCCCC